>LRSR01007534.1:0-21075 GCA_001579985.1 Hypsibius dujardini
TACCGGTCGGACCTGTATGACGTTGTTGTGATATCCGGTTCGCCACAAACCCTCGCACCCATGAAAAGTGTATGACTTACCTTTTCGAAACGGACTCACTTCTTACAAACTTTTCCGTCGGAATTTCCGTGGAGGATTGTTGTCTGTGTGAGTGCGCCTTTCGTGATTTTTTCTGAGTCCAGAGAGGGAGGATTGAGGATTGAACCTGGGCTATCTCACGCGTGTGTGTGTATCTCTCTCTCTCTCAAGGAGGCTGTTTCCGCTGCGGTGCTCTGTGACAATTCGGTGAGTCTTCATTGGTGGGAAGTCGCTATCATCGAAAGACGCGGGATTGTATTGCGCGTATGTAGTGCCCGGAGAATCGCGCAGAATCTCGGAGCGCGCCGGAAGAGCATTGAGCGGGGTGACGGAAGAGGGGGAGATGGGTTTTGGGTTGTGATAGAAAGCTCATTCTACCGAAGCTGCGTACAGCAACAATATTTTTTACGTGTATCTGTCTCTGCGTGACGTACAGGGATCGGTTCATATTTTCCGGACGAATTGGCGGACTTACCGGTACCGTAGCTGTCGTTGTGTGACCACCGGATGCCTTTTGTCAGTTTCCTCGACGTGGGACTCGACTTGATCTCCCCCTCCGACGGCGGCAACCTTACAAAACAACACGGTCAGTGGATTGGTATAAACAGAGTTGTCTGTATTTGTGGGAAGTGAACGACTTGGAAAACTTGCGGCATATGAGCTTTTAATTGATAATGATGACGGTCGGTGATGCTGTGGGAAGTGGCACTCTGCAAAAAGTGTGCCATCTTCCCTATGATTTTGGGTGTGTGTCTTTTGGAAGGTTAATCCATCACGCTGACGTTGTATACTGTAATTGGAGAAACCCAGGGGTCAGCAGCAAACCGCCCAATTCAATAATTTACCTCGTGCATACCTTCTTTTATTTCGTAATAAATAAAGTACGATGAGACACTCTTTATATTTATATATATATATAAATATTCTTCTATTCCTAATTATTTATACATTAAATTCTCAAACAATTCGGAGTTACTTACACTGTACCCGAAACATTGGGGAACCGTAATGTTACTTTTCGTCGAGTTACAGAATACATGTACTGTGCATGGTGTTACTACGTACTAGAATCGAGAGATCAAACGTGCTGTAATTTCATCAGCGATTGTTGTTTTAACCGACCAAAGTCTAACTTAGTTTAACAATAGATCGCTTTTGCTGTTGCCCTTCCTAGAGCCTGGGGAAATTTTCCGGGTCATTTAAAGAGCTGCCGCTCCCGAGTTGCGCTTCATTGCACACTGGAGACAGATCAGAGATGGGGGATTTCTTGGTATTTAAATTTGTCGATGCACGGTGGTTTTGAAGCAGTCTGTAATGCACGACGTTTTACTACTATAGCTGGTTCCCTAGCGAACCCATTGCGTTTTGCTAATTTTCGTACCATACGAGTACGAGTTTTGAGACGTCGCACCACCCCACTCTAATCAGGGAATAGTTCCCCAAAGCATGGCGACCCTCGAACCTGGTAACAGTTCCCTCTCCAGAGATAGAAGGTTGCGTGAACTCCTTCCCTAATTATACTTCACTCTATATCACGACTTACAGTATGCAGTATACACCAGTCTTGTCGTTAACCGAAAATTAATTCGATCCGACAGGAAAATCTTGTCATGCGCTCGTCTGTCTGTCTGTCTGTCTGTCTGTCTGTCTGCCTGCCTGTCTGTTTGTCTGTCTGTCTGCCTGCCTGTCTGCCTGTCTGTCTTTCTGTTTACCTGTCTGCCTGCCTGTCTGTTTGTCTTCCAGGACATATCATTTAAAGTGCAACTGTTTGTATTGATTAAAGAAACTGCGCAGTCGCTGTCACTTTTGGATCTTGCTCTCGTCCATAAAAGAGTGAACGCGTTTCGCTACCAAGGCAAACTTCACGTCTAATTATGGTCAGTGGGATTTCATTTTCTTATTTAATAAGTCTCATTCATTTCAATTTTAGTGTGTCATTATTGGTTTCTATCCTCTTCGCAGCATGGTATAATTAATCGAGCACTTGAACTGATGGTGATCCAAAAGTTCGGTGAGGAGTTTTGGGACAAGCTGAAGTAAGTTTCATAGAGGTTACCCTCTGCCATTATTTTCCAATACTGTGCGGTACACTAATAACTTTGCATCTTGTCGCTCTAATTAAACGTTGACCGCTTCTCTCACAGGGAGGAAGCTGGCATCCGACTAAACGGAGAGTTTCTGGTCACGGAATTCTACTCCGATGAAAGTACCTACAAATTAGTCGTGGCGGCCACCAAGTTAACCGGTAAGGATACATGAAGTATCGCAGAACCTATCACGAGTTGGCTCAGATTAGTTGACTTTGATTAGTTGCGGAGCTTTTAGCGTTCAGAAAATCGCTAATTAAGTGCGGGTTGTCTGTCTGTCTCTCTGTCTCTCTGTCTGTCTCTCTCTCTGTCTCTGTCTGTCTGTCTGTCTCTGTCGTCTGTCTGTCTGTCTGTCTGTCTGTCTGTTTGTCTGTTTGTCTGTTTGTCTGTTTGTCTGTCTGCCTGCCTGTTTGTCTGTCTGAACTCAACTGGTGCACCCAGCAGTTCCTGTCAGTCACCATATAATTTACCAGCCTGTCTGCCTAATAAGTCGTCCCTATAGGCCTTCATGCCAGCATCTCGCTAATACATCCGAGTGAGGCTTTTTTCTGCCCCTTGTACACGCCCGCATATTTCCCGGGATCTGTCTGACTATAGGCTGTTCGAAGACCTCCCGTCAGGTCGCCACAAGTGGTGATTCATTTTGCCCGCGACGACGCGACGATATACGCCCAAATCGAGACGACGGTTGTATGTTTTGCTTTTGACTTGAGACTCACTCCTCGTACGTCTTTTTGGGAGGTTGCAGTCGAAAGGACCGAATCGTCGTCAGTCGCGCGTAAACAATTTGAAGGAAAAGAGACGCGGGAGTACTGGGCAATTGCCGTTAATTCCTATGGAATGACTATATACTTTATCAGGGCGTCGTGGGATTGATGTCGGGACCGTTAACCATCAATGCCATAGACTGAATGATGGGAATACACAAGAGTATTTGTACCGTACTGTTATTTATCCCGCATTATCCGCGTGGATAGGCTAAACAGGATAAGCGGCAATTTTAGTGATGCAAGACTGGAAATTTCCTATGAGTCTTTCATTCACTGAGCAGAAATTTACGCTTGCTGCACAATAACATTTTCACTGGAAGCCGCGGCTATTTGTCAACGTGCATGGGAAAAAAACCGTTGCGGCTTTATTGGACGTGAGGGAGTGTTTGGCCTCTGTCTGAATAATCTGTTTAATTGCTAAAGGGCGGGTAAGGGAGAGCTATAGAGAGTGAAAGGGTAATTGTTCGGTTTGGCGTGACATTTCACAAAGCCCGGAAAAAAACCGGCTTACAGGCAGCGTAATTTCTTGCCTTCCCTTTGAGTGATTACCGCTAATTTCCGAGATCGTCCAGCGGGGACGTTGAGCGGTTGAAGGGACCACACGTCGAGTATATCTACTGCCACTATTGGTCTGAGCGTTGAGAACACCTACAGAGTAGCACGAATTTACTGCACCAATATATCGAGTTAATTACAAATTAATTAAATATTTCATTTGCAGCGCCAGGACATGAAAGACTAATTATATTACGTAAATGTTATTTCTACATGAAAAGGTTAAGTTCGTGTCAATATTTAGCCTTTTTGTGTAGGAAATAATCGTATTCACAAGAGAGTCTGCTTGCTACGGGTTAAATCCAATACAATATAAAAAAATGTATAATAATTTACAGTACAATAATTTTACAAAAATTTAAAAATACAATTTTATAATTTTATAAAATATAATTTTAATATGGTCCAATCGAAAAACCATGTACCTACCGTACGACTGAATAGTATCTACCTGTGGCAGTTAGGTATAGTGCTGGTTCAATTTCAGTGTTTTGGACGACTTTGGAAATTTGAATTTTTTTAGCTGAGTACTGTTTACTGTCGGGTGAGACAAAATCCGCCAATGAAAACTGCTTCTTGCCTTGATCCGCACCATATTAAGAAATATCAATATATATATTATCAATCAATTAATTCATAAGTTTCAATAGTAGTCTTTTTTCATTTGTTACAAAAATTCGGACATATTCTTTGACCAATGGTTCACGTGCCGGTCAGCAATACGATTCAGATAATTAGTCTTGGCAATGATCAATAGATGATCAACTCAAGAAACGCAAAAAAATACGTATTTTTAGAAATATTATTCTGCTCACAGCCTTCGGAGACTTATTTCGCTCCAAAAATACAAAAAATGGTTAAGCTTAACAAATTTCTGCCGGACGTCGGTCAAGCAACAAACGATAAAAAAAATAATCTCTGAATTTCAGCCAACACAACAACTTTCAAAATCAGTTGAGTTTGAAAAAGTAAATGAAACTGTCTTCGCGTAAAAATTCGGAGGTCGCCGTGAAAGTCGGAGGTCGCCGTGAAAGTCGGAGGTCGCCGTGTCGTCATTGGATGAGACGGGGGCGTTAACGAGTTAATTTAAATTTACTTTGTCTGTGAAGGTGTAATTTGTGTGTAGTGAATTAAGGGAAAAGGTTTTTCAAACAACTTACGGGTTCTCGAGGCCAGTTATCCATAACACTTAACTAAAATGTTTTGTAGTATGATTCTCAGCGTGATCGCTCTGTTTTGTAACGGATGATCTCTACGTTGTTTCATTGTGGATCTTTTAGGCCTAAAGATGGAGCAAATCTTGGAGCTCTATGGGGAATACTTTTACGAATACTCCGTGGAGTTCGGGTACTTCAATCTGCTGCGAGTGCTCGGGAAGAACCCCGCGGACTTCCTCATGAACCTGGTGCGTTACGTCCCCCTCCATCCCCACCAACTAAGCAACCTCTCCCAACAAATGATGACGAATGATCGTACAGTGGGACGAATGACGGTCGGAATAAGGGATTTACAGGGGACTTTTACATGCGGATTTTAATATGGAAACGGCAGAGAGCAATGCAGCACACTCACGCTGCAACTTTCGAGACTGATCTTCGTTCTTGAAGTTGCAGACAATCCAACCTCGAATGCAAGGCAAACTCGTAAAGATCGAGAAGAGCATACAGAGAGAAAGAGAGAGAGAGAGAGAGAGAGAGAGAGATATAACACACACACACACACACACACACAAAGAGAGTGACCACTGACCACGCCCTGGTCAGTGCGGGCACTGATAACATCCACCCGCGACAGTGACCGTGCAGTCTTCTACCTGCACTGGTGCTTAATTAAGGCTTCTTTTTAATTGCAGGACACAATGCATCTGGCTCTTGCACGTGGGTATTTCAGTCCATATATGAAATATAATACTTTTATGTAATAATTATGACATATCATGAATACATCGTAATAAAATATCTATATTATAGTATTTAATATAATATTTATAATATAACATTTAGTATGTATATGTTTACTTAATACTGCATTTATATATTAAGTTAATTCATAAATAAATGTATATCAAATTAAATTGTTTCGCAATCCGTCAATTAATTCAAACAAAGTGTTGTTAGTTTTATTAGTATTTTTATTTTTCACACGGACTCAAGGTGTCTACCCGCCACTGATGCCGCCGCTGTACACATGTGAAAAGCTTCCCAACGGCGACTTGACCTTGTATTACTTTTCCAAGCGGGCGAACCTCGAGCCGATAGCTGTCGGCCTGATCCGGCGCACCATCAAAGAGCTGTTCGGTATATCGGTCGAAGTGACTGTCATACAGAAGCGGGCCGACAAGGGTTACTGTAAGAAGTCCCGCTACGTGATTGTGATTTGATTGGTTGAGATTTCTAACATATCATATTGCATGAAACTGTTGTAGGTAAGCTGTTGATTAAGACATTAAATATCGATGACACGCTCCATGGGGATGTCGACGAGGATGATATGGTGTTCGAATGCCTGTGTCCGGCTAAGCAACCTCGCATGATCAATCCGATGACGTTCACTCATGTTCTTCCCTTCCACATTATTTTTGATCGCGATCTCCGTGTCCAACAATGTGGCCTTGGACTATTGCGAAAAGTGCCTCACCTTCTAAATAAAGATATCCAACTGAACCAGGTGGCTCGCATTGTCCGTCCCAATATCCTGCTCAATTTCGAAGCAATACAGGTAAGACGATACTATATCTGTTGTTCAGCCAGTCAGTCAGTCTGTCTGTCTGACTGTCAGTCTATCTGTCTGTCCATCTGTATGTCTACCTATGTGTCTATCTGCTTGTCTGCTTGTCTCCGACTACCTCGAGTTGTGTTGTGTAATTTTCTGTCTGTTTGTCTGTCTGTTTATCTGTGTGTTTGTCTGTCTGTCTGTCTGACTGTCTGTTTGCTTTTCTGTTTTAGTGTTTGGCTACTGTCTTGCTACCTGTTTCTCTTCTTGTCTGTCTCCTTGTCTGCTTGCCTGCTGCCATGCCTGTTTAGTGCCTACCTACATACATACTACGTACTGAAATCTATACTTGCTTGATTGCGGTATTCTTTCTCCACATCCAAAAAATCCAGCACCTTTTGCCCTGTAGGAGCATATGAATTCTGTATTTCTCGTGACTATCACGCCAACAGCTGGACTATCTTTCCGCTTGAATGGTCAAATGATTTACCTGCTGGACAACGATTTGATGCTTTACATCGGGTCACCGTACGTCGTAGACCTCTCCGATCTCCATATGAAGGGCTTCCAAATTGCGGATCTCTCCTTACACGACGCCAAAAGGGATTTTATACTAGCCGCGGAAACTTTTGAAGAAGAACGCGTTCTGCTCAAGAAGCTCGAAGATCTGACCAGTACAATGCAAAGAGCTTCAAAAGAATTAAGCCGTGAAAAAGCCAAGACTGACCGGTAAAGACAGACAGACGAACTGACAGGCATGCATATAGGCTGACAACCAGACAGCTAGGCCAGCAAACAGACAGACAGACAGACAGACAGACAGACAGACAGACAGACAGGCAAACAAGCAGATGTACATTGCTATCCGACGATCAAGAAGATCCATGTATCTTTTCAGACTTTTGTTCGACATTCTTCCTCGGCCGGTGGCGAAAGAGCTGAAACTCGGAAAAATCGTTCCTCCTCAACGGTTTGAATCGGTAACGATTCTCTTCAGCGGTATCGTCAACTTTGACAAATTCACCCAGCACTGTGACGCCACGCACGCCGGTCTAGAAATCGTCAATCTTCTGAATAAGGTCTATAAGGCGTTGGACAGCCTGCTGGACCCCACGCGCAACCCGGAAATATACAAGGTACTACTCAACAACTTATTTTCTTCACAAAACAGTTGTCAATTATTTCATGCTGTCCCAAAGATTGAGACGATCCATGACAACTATCTCTGCGTCAGTGGTGCACCAGAGCCCACGCTTTTTCACGCTAAACGAGCTGCACGCCTGGCGCTGGACATGATGGACAGTCTGGACGACATTGGCATGTCTGGAAGTGCAGTGAAAGTACGTTTGACGATTAGGACCTTAGATATCTCAAGGTCTAAGTCAAAGCTATAGTTTTATTTACGGTTTTGAACATCCGAAAATAAACTTGTCTGTCAGCTGACTATCGGGATCAACTCCGGCGAGGTCGTGGCGGGAGTGATCGGTCAACGTATGCCACGCTACTGCCTGTTTGGTGAGTTATTCCACCACACCACCGCGAGCAATGCCCGCCTAATTTGATTGGGAAGGGGAAGTAACACGCACACTGAAAAAGTCTCGTCGTTATCGTTTCAGGTGACTCAGTCAATTTGGCATCAAGGACCCTAAAGTACGGGAAAAAAGGTCGCATCAACCTCGCACAGAGTGCCTATAAGTATGGTTTCTCTCGAATTTCGGACGCGCTATGATGAGGAGGAGGTGGAGATCTCGAGTAAACGTTACTCGTAATATTTGGGTCCGCATGTACTGCGGTGTCTGATGATGGCAGGCTGCATACTCGTGAAGAAGACTGATGCAAGCATGCTTGTGCTCCTGGCTATTTTCTCTTATTCTGACTAGAGCATAACCACGGCATGCGTCAGCAAAGGATGTCCCAGAAGCATAGAAAACTCACGATGAAGAGACAATCATTCATTCTTTCAGACAGACAGACAAACATACAAACAAACAGAGTGGCAGACAGGCAGACAGACCGACGCATAGGCAAGCAGATAGAAAGGCAGACAGTTACACAGACCGACAGACCGACAGCCAGGCACTTAGGTAAGCTGATACATGATACATGTATAAGACAGACAGACAGACCCTGGAAATTTAGTTCTGACGCTAAATGGTACATTTCGGTGTGGAATGACAGGCAGGATGCGGTATGCTTAAGAGGGCAGATCCAGGCATATGTCTCAGCTCCGAGCTATTTTTTGCTCCGTTTGACTATACAGCAATTACTCCTCGATGTCCGGGACATCGAACACTGACTACCGCGTGTACTATTGCAGATTGTTACAAACGGGATACAACCAGGATCGGACGTTCTCCTTCGAGAGCTACGGTGAGGTCATCATGAAGAATGTCAATCAGCCGGTGAAGATATGGCTGTTGGAACGCAAAGCCGAACCCATGCCCAAAACCTTTTCAAGAGTTTGTGAGATTGTTTAATTCTTTCCTCGCTTCGAGTTATGCCTCGTCGCCGGTCGACCGAATTCTTCCACAACACTAAATGTTTTCTTTCCTGCTGACGGAACTTTGGTGTTATTTACACCACATGCATTCCGTCGATTCAACTTGCCTTCCAGCCGATCTCTGGGTGATTCTGCGGTTGCCATTATTTTTCACCGCATTGAAAGAAAGAAAATCCTTCATTTATGTGGTGATCAACCCTTTTTTCCTCTTCGAACTAATTAACCTACTCACTTGTCAAGAAGGCTGATTTGTTGAACATGACATTGCGATTAGACAGAAGCCTAAACACAATTATAAATTCCGCCCCTTCCTACTCAAATAGGTACTGTATTTTCGCGTTGGACAGGGACAGCGTACGAGCTGTGGAACGTTTAATCGGCCAGGCGGCGCTTGTGCTGTGTGTACGGTGCACGCAAGCCGTGCACACGTTCCACTCCACTACGACTGTCCCTGTCTAACGCGAAAATACAGTAATAATATTTTTAATGCGGCTGAAATATCAATTAAGAGAGTAGTAGGAATCTGAAACATGTCAGCGTAGACGTATGCAAAAAGAAATGGGACCTCAACCGACTACCGAGAGAAGAAGAACTCGACGCCAACTGACACGCGAGATGAATAAAAAACCTTCGCAAGTATTAGTCGTCCTTCATGGACTCCTCGCTTGGTCCCTGGGCCTGCTGCTTCGGTTTGTCCGCGTCTGACATCTTTTTGCTGCCGGAAACAATGTCATCAATTCGCAGGAGGAGAATCGCAGTCTTGAGAGGAAGAAAAAACCACAATCACAGTTGAGGAAAATCTTGATCCAGAGATTAAAAGAACATTTCATTACCTCAACAGCTGTCTTGTAAATCTGAACTTTAACCGCAGCCGGCTCCCAGACTCCGTACTCCTTCATGTCCACCAGATCACCGCTGATACCATCGATTCCCCACGAGGCATTACCGGAAGCTGCATGCTTTGCCTGCAAAAAAGAAGAAGTAAAACCTTTAGCTAGAAACAAGCGTGAAAAGGCAGACAGACAATATGAACGAGGCAGGGTCACTGATGGAGGCGGAGAGGCGGATAGCCAAAGGGAAAAAGCCAGACAGGCGATATAACACTGGCAGTCAGACAAACTAAAAGCGGCAGAGACAGTGAACTAAACAGACAGACGGACAAACTCACTGAGGCTCATTAACAGTGAAAGAAGTAAAAACAGAGACAGCAGATAGACAAGTTACAAACAGAGTCAGACACACTGAAAGTAACAAAGGCAGAGTCAGCGAAAGAGGCAGACAGACCAACGAACAAACGCAAACACAGTGAGAGAGAAAGTAGACTGGTAAGCAAACAAATCAAAGGAAATTAAAGTGGAAGAGACAAAAGGAACAACAAACGAACAAATGCTGAGGCAGTAAACGAGGCAGACAGGTAAACTCGCAGCAGACGTGAACGACTCAGAGGAAAACGTAGAGAGCAGACGCAGTAAAAGAGACAGACACAGACAGAAAAACTCTAAAACCTAGACAACAGACTTACGCGAAGAGCAGTTAAAGTGCGGATAGGGTTGGCGCCGCAGTTCTGCGCCAACGTGCGCGGAATCACTTCCAAGGCCCGACCGACGGCGGCATACGGACCCTTCCGGATGCCAGTCAATGACTCCGCCTTCTTTGAAATCAGCTAAAACAGGTTAAAAACACACACATGTCACTTAAAGACCTGCTCAACAGTCAACTATCCAACAAGAGCTACCTGAGAAATGGCCATCTCCACGGCGCCGCCGCCGGCCACAATCCGCGGCTCCAGAATGACATTCCGCGCCACATTCATGGCGTCGTGCAAATTGCGCTCCACCTCATTCAGCAGATCCTTACTTCCGCCGCGCAGCAAGATCGTGCAGGCCTTGGGGTTCTTGCAGCCGGTCACATACGTCCAGTACTCGTCGCCTATCTTTTCAATGTTGAACAGAGCCGCCTCCGTGCCGACATCTTCCTCCCGCAACTCATCCGTGCGATTGACAATTCGTGCACCGCAAGCCCTAGAAGGTTTAAGAAACAAGTCAGATCAGTCGAACCAGTTTAAAAAACTTTCAAGGCAAAAAATCACACACAACAATCAATCAATCAATCAACGGGCAAGTTATGGGAAGATTTCTTCCTCCGTCCGTGGCATCATCTCTTACCGGGCAAGTCGGTTGTTGTCTGTCTTGCGCAGCCGGCGGATGGCGGTGATGCCGGCCTTGAGGAGGAAATGCTGGGCCAAATCGGAGACTCCCTTTTCGGTGAAGACCACGTCCGGCTTCACGCGGATGATATCGTCACAGATCTGCTTGATGTATTCCTCCTCCAGCTGCAGTAGCCGGGTAAAGTCCTGCTCGTTGGAGATTTCAATGTTGGTCTGGCTTTCGGCCTTCTTATACTCCAAATTGCAGTCCAGAAGAACGATGCGCGGATTGACAACACGTCTGAAGGAGAGGGGAAAAAACTAATAGCAATAGCAACTACTTCCCCAATAATTCCCGACCCAATCTTACCGTTTCATCTTCGTGTGGGTGACATCCTTGTTAATCATCACACCGTCCAGTACGCGCGAGTCATCCACCGAGCCGCCGGGGACCTTCTCAATTTTGGCGTACCGCTTAATGTCCACTTCGCGGTGTCCGTGCTCCTCCACGGCGACCGTCTTCACCGCGTCGTACGCCAGCTCGCACGCCAAATTACCCCTGTCGAGACGGAACAAACATCGCGGTTATCTACTGCCGATCAAAAAAAAGTGATGAACTTGAGGTCTCGATATTGAATTAACGCGATTTCAGATGAACACCCGACCTGATCTGATGTTCTAATATGATTTGGATTTTGACGTTTGATGTCGAGTTGTTTAAATCAAGACTATGAATTTTAATTTAATTTAATTTAAAAATTAGCACGTGACCAAAGTTTGATTTCAAATTAAAACTAAAAGTATAAAATGAACTTAAAGAACGTTCTCATGAACGTTGTTTTCTGTTATTTCAAATCAAATCTGAATTAAAATCACCGTTGATTTAAAGCAATCTTAAACCTTATCATTAAATTAAAAATCAAATTAAATTAAAAATAAACAAGTCTAAATTAAAAATCAAAACCTCACCAGGCGTGTGATTTTAAATAACTATTTAACCTAATCTAAAAAACACTAGTTTGGTGCTATTCCTTATCCGAAGGCGGCAGGAGGACTGACCAGTTGCCGAGCATTTTTGTGCCCAGGCAGGTGCTGATAATCTTGAGCATTTCCTCCTTGCTGGCGGCGTTGACCGGCAAACTGACGTCATCCTTGACGATGTTGATTATATCCTCCAACGCTTGACGGAAAGCACTGATGATCACGGTGGGGTGGAGCTGTTGTTGCAGGAACGGTTCCGCCGCGGTCAACATCTCTCCAGCTGAAATGCCGGGAGAGGAGGTTAACATCACAATCCATTCACCAATCAATCAATCCATTCATCAATCAATCAATCCATTTACCAATCAATGAATCCATTTACCAATCAATCAATCAATCCATTTACCAATCAATCAATCAATTCGTTCATCAATCAATCAACTGACAAAATAGCTTACCGAGAACAATGACCGAGGTGGTTCCATCACCGACCTCCTCGTCCTGCGTTCGGCTGATCTCAATCATCGATTTGGCAGCCGGATGCTGGACCTGTGTGAAAAAGTAAAATTACAGTTACGTTCGTCTGCGACCAAAGAGGTGCCGGCTAGTTTTGTGTAAATAAAGGTTTTTAATTTAAATGCAATCCTAAATAAACCTGAACACACCGGCAAAGTTAATTAAATAAAAAACTTATTATATTTAAATGCCAAATTTTCAGCATTTAAAATAAAAATGCATGTAGAATACACATTTCAAGTAAATCTACGGATCAAATTAAAGTAGGCCTTTAAATATCCTATTCGATATTTGTGACTTTAAATAAATAAAATAAAATGTGTTTTGTATTTATAAAATCAAAAGCCGCCTTTTGAGCAATTTAAAATATATTACCGTATGCTCGCGATCTCACGGGACACTTTTCTGCCCTACCCGTAAATACTAACCAACCAAGGCCGTGCCTTTTCAGTGCCGTTCACCAAATTACCACTGTAAGGACAAATACACGGAAGAGCACAACTGTACAATCAATCAATCGAACACCACGATTAAGCTGTACGAAATGAGCCAATCAGAGAAGAGTGAATGAGATTGAATGTTCAATCGAGTGCAGGGCCGTACCGAGGGAGGTGGGGCTTAGCTGTCCCTCGAGATCGCGAGTATACGGTAAGAAAATATTTAAACAACCTTAACGCGGGTTGCTGCTTGGTGCTTACGGTGATTTCACGGAGAATGCAGTTGCCGTCGTTGGTGATGACAATCCCGCCGGTTGGATCCATCAACATCTACCATACCACCAATGACAAAAGCAAACACAGTTAAAACTGTAAAAGCCGCGATCATTTGTTGCTTCGTTTTGGATTCACCGTATATTTCCACCGTATATTATGATTGCAGTGAAGAACAGTGTGTGCAGTCATAATATACGGGTGGGTCTAAGAAGCCGCACCAATTGGTTGCCACAGTACAGTACCTTCAACATGGCCCGAGGACCCAGACACGTTCGGATGATGTCCGCCACATTCTGTGAAAACAACAAATACAAATGCGAATGGTACCGAAAATCCAATCCAAAATCAAACTTGAAGCAAACCAAAACATCAATCAATCAACCAGTCAAGAGACCATTGTTCGAACTCCATTTTCGAAGTGTTTAGAGAATGGCCTTTACTTCAGACACCTGACCGATTTAAAGGGAACAGATTTAGTAGCAACACGGCAAAGAACAGCTTCCAAGACATTAAATTATCGTGTAGACGAATTATTCGGCAAAAAAGACAACTGTTCAAGCAATCAAACCAATCAATGAAGCAATCAAATCAATCATTGAAGCAATCAAATCAATCATTGAAGCATACATAGACGAACAGGATATCAAGTTTAAGCAGTTATTCATTACTCGCGGTTGATTGTAATTAAGAAAATAAACGATCAATAACACAGCAATCGTAAGGAGAGACTTCGCCAATTTCGCCACCAATAATTCGAATCTTCGAAACAGCTGAAAAAATCAAATTAAGCTGACCGTTAACTAATCAATCAAGCAATAGCACACCATACAAAGTTCCACCATTCCCATCGAACCAAAACAAACGGGCAGTTCACCTTCGCAGCGTTGATATTTCCCAGCTGGACTTTGCGGCCTGATTCCTGCTTGGTGTTTTGGTCTGGCAAAAATTGAAACCTTGAAAACAATGCACGATTCGAGTAGTTAAACGGAAGAAAACTCACTCAACACCAGAATAGGCCTATTTCCCATCATCATATTGCAGGCCGGTTGTAAAATGATATTTTCTTCCTGTAAAAGTGATGGCGGTGCTGGAACTGAGATCGCAGACCACGTAAGCGCTAGACAGCAGTTCCTGCTGATGAAAAAACAGCAGCGACCTGGAGGATTTTGAGGAGGACCTTTCGAAGAACTCCAAAGAGAAAATGAAAAAGTGCATCACTTTTCATTTGCAGCAGACAAATTTGATTGAGTGTGGTAGCAATGACAGTGGAAGACTACAAACCTGCACTGGCCTGGTCGTAGGCGTAGAACCTACTGCGTTATTCAAATTCTGTATAGAGCAGGTGCTAATGAATGAATCCATCATTTCTGGGATAATTACAGAACAGTTCTACATCCAATCTAAAATCAGACGATTAGTCACGCGTTGATTTTTAGTTTATTTTAAAATATAAACTGTAAAAAATTTAAAGCATCGGTGATTTTAATGAACATTCGATTTGAAGTCAAGCTACCGGGAAACGACGTTTTTATTTTAAATTAAATCATTTTTATTTTAAATTACATCGTTTATTTTAAATTAAATCATTTTTTAATTAAATTAAATCAGTTTCATTTTTATTTTAAATTAAATCATTTTAAATTAATATTAAAATCCGACTTTGGTCGCGTGCCAATTTTTAAATTACCGTAATTGGTAAATCATGATCTAAACAAAAGCATCTTAATGTGTGGATCTCACGCTAGAGTCGAAAGAATTGTCCAGTGCTAAGTGCACTTTTCTTGCACTGTACAAATTACCGAGACCACAAGAACCCCAAGAGAATAGACTGTAATTGCCGAGAACTTTTACAACTCTAGCAGAAGGTAATACACATCAAAGAAATTTCCATTCCCGCAATACCGCCTTACCGCAATAGGAATGCTACCTTCAAATCGGCACAACGCCGCGTCGGCATTAACTACAAAAGAGACATCCAGATTTGCATTGAAACTACAGAAAAAGCTGAAGAAACTGAAAAAAAAGTAAAAAGAGGCGGAGATGGCGCACATATTCATAAACACTGAGGAAAAGAAAACGCTTGAAACCCTTTAGGTCGGGGGACCTTTCAGGTCGGGGAAGATTCACGCCGGTGAGATTCAATCCACACCTCTTCACTGCACACCTTGTTGGCAATCCGAGTCAGTTGTCGCAGTACTGAGCTTGGTCGGCTTGCTATTGCTCTGTAGGTACTTCCCGTTGGTGCGCTGACGTCCGTTCAAGTTCGCGAGTGGCACAGTAGGCGGCGGCGCCACACTGGGCACGACACCCTTCAGGTCGAAATCACATTCTTTGGCAGTGTAGGGAAACTTTGAGTTCGGCGTTCGCGGCTTGAAAGGAACCGTAGGTCGGCGAGTCTAAACAAAATCCGAGAAATTCAACTTCGATGCCACTGCTGAATTTAAATAAATGAATCACTTGAATCCAAGCAAAAATGTATATAGATAAAAAAAGTAAATCAATTTAATATTTAAATAACTTAGATTTATTCTACCACAGTATTTTCGGCATTTAGAAAAATATTTAAAAATTATGTAATTTCTTTTTAAATTTCACAGCAAATTTAAATGGATAAATAACTTAAATAAAGAACTAAAATAAATTTCTTACTTCAATAATCATTCATATCAATGTACCCCAATACTTTCAGTATTTAGAATTAGTTTTACTCCATGCTTGACTAAATTCTGGAAGTTGTTACTAATATATTACGAATTTACATAATCATAGTAGTCGGCCTGGAAACAACCATTTGACAGACGTTTACCGATAGCATGGGAATACGGGAGGGAAGCGGTCGCTTCATCGCATTGAAGTCACTGTGCACTTGCGGGAAGGCTGCCTGTCCGGCGGCAAAGGTGAATCGTCGATCTTCTTCCAACCGGAACGCATTGGGCGGCATCACATTAAGCTCTTGATCTGAAAAGAAGCATGAAAAAGATGAAGACCAAAACAGCCACCCAGCGGTCTGCATGTACTTCAACCAAGAGAAGACACTTACTACTTCCGTGCAACAGGAGACGCTTTCGAAAGCCGCCACCGCTCTGCTTCATGTTGCTGTCCAGTAGGTCGTCTAACTTGCGCTTATCGTGGATCGGTGACACCGGCGGCAGCATCGTCCACTGCTGGCGCCCTCCACCACCCGGTTGCATGGTCTGCATGGTCATTGCCAACAGCCGAGTGGCAGAAGGCTGATAGCTCCGCTGCACACTAGACCGGATGAAGCTAGTGTTCACAGTCGGAGCGAAGGATTGATTTCGAGTGGGAGTGGAAGGCAGGTGAGAGGACCGGATAACACTGCTAGCAGCAGCTGGCATGAAGGATTGATTATGATTGGGGGTTGAGAGCGGAGCGGGAGCTACCGGCCGGCGCAACGGAGTATTCTGTGCGGCCTTCTCCAGCGAATCCGTCAGCGTTCCCACTGAAACCTTATCCACTGCGGCGATCGGATCCGTGACAGTTCCCACCGAGACGCAATCGGGCATGTTGATCGTGTTGTTGTTACGGAACGGCGAGCAAGCGAACGAGCGATTCCGCATGCTGTTCTGCTTGCTGATCTCGGAAATTTCCCGAACCTCCTCCTGCATCTTATCCAGCTTGCCCTGGACAACGCCCAGGTCCTCGATGAGGTCCTCAATCTCCGAGTCCTTTTGATCGCACAGACGTGTCCACTTCTTCACCTCATCCTCCAGCGCGCTGACCTCGGTGATGTCCTTATCCAGCTGCTCTTCATAGGCATTCACCTTGTCATCAGACTCCTTCAGTTTCTCCTCCAGTTCTGTAACGATGGACACCTTCTCTTCCAGTTCGCGGCGCAGGCTCTCAACGGTGGACTTCTTCTCGTCCAGTTCACGGCGCAAGTTCTCCACTATCAAGTCGGCAGCTTCAGGCGAAGTCTGAAAAGACTCATTAAAGAGAGCGGCAAACTTGTTGGCCTTCTCCATCAGCAACTCTCCGTGAGCGATACGCAAGCCTTCCATCTCGCTCAGGAGATCAGCGTGATCTGTCCGCAGAGCCGCGAATTCGTCGCAAAAACCCTGAAATACGTCCACCTTCATATCTGGCCGTCCGCTCAATTCCTCGCGGGCCTCGGCTAGCGCAGCCTCTAATTCCTTCAGTACGGTCGACTTGGTCTGGAGCAGCTCTTCCAGCTCACGGATGGTGGCTGACGTGGCAGTGTCGCCGCCTGCGGGATTAATGAGATCAGCTTGAACAAACGGCGCTGCGTTATCTTTGATTGCCTGCGCGGCGAGATAGATTTCCAGTTGCTGACGCGTGTGCTGCAAAAAAAATAATCGTGCATGACAATGGTTGACCCACGAAACTCATCTCAAGCAATCTCATAAAATTCAAAAATACAATTTATCGAATCATGGAAATGAAAAACAAAATATAATTGTAGTGAAAACCTTTCCTGAATCTTAGTCCATTGAATACTGAATTCAATCTACAGCTAAGGAATAAACCCAACGCAACTGCAGGCCTTGCAATCAAAAGAATCGCGAACTATACCCCAGCAGAGCGAAATCAGTTCAGATTTGCCAAAAGCAAGTGTTCCTCAAAGTGGCACACGGTGCTAGGAAATCAAAGACAAACCTCAGCTTCCAGTCGATCGGTGTGAATAGTTCGCAACAGTTCTGCGGCGTAAGCATCGGACGAAATGATGGTGGCCCGCAATTCACGATTCATCCGCTGGGACTCAGTCAGCTCCTCCGAGACCCGCTCAATCTCCTCAGACAGTTCCTCATGGACATTGAAGTCCGAAATGCTCATCTGACGTCGCTGAGCGCAGCCGCTGCAAGCCGGAGGCATGGTGCTCGTCATTTGGTCAAAGACTGACGTCTGCATTCCCGAAGATGTCTGCTCAACCGTGTCGGTCTGTGTGAGGCAGCTGACCAATTTGACCGGCGGAGCGCAAACGGTGGTAGCGTCCAACAGATCAATGAGATCTTCCACGGGCGAAGTGGCGATCGGCTCGGTCTGACAGCCGATCGACAGGCCGGGCTGCTCCGATGAAGCGTAACCGTCGTCGAGCGAGAAAAGTTCCTGGGAGGAGACGACCGAACCGGATGGGGAGCCGCTGTGAGCAGGAAAGTGGTCGGTGGTGATGTCCAAGAGAAGATCCACGGCTTGGATACTCTCGAGGCGCTCAACAGTTTCGTTTTCGTCGGTCTGGCACATGGCGTCGCTAGCTGGAACCTCACGGCCTTCCGGAATCTCGCTATCGTCGGTCTGGCACATGGTCGAAATCATGGTCGAGGGACTTGCATCGCTGTCCTTCATGTCGTCCGTTTGGTTCATGCAGTCCACCGAGCTCACCCGTCGAGCTTCGGCGATAATCTCAGCGGCCGAAGAAGTCCCATCACCGCCATTCATGTCGTCGGTCTGGTTCATGGAGTCTGCGGTGGTCAGACGTTGAATTTTGGCGCTGCTGCGGATGATCAACACGGAGGTGTCGAAAATTTCGGCCTCGATCGGCTCAACGGCGTCGCTGTCGGACGAAGTGGGTTGGGGAATGTCGACGGTGCTGTTGAGCGAAAAGGACAGTTGTCGCGGAGTCATGGTGGCACGAGCGGTGTCAGTGTTGAAGGCGGGTGACTGGGCGCAGCGACGGGCGTCATCGGAATCGCATTCCACAGCTTCGATGCGTATGGGTAAGATGATTCCCTAAGAGAATAAACAAAAACAGATTTAACACGATGGTCTAAATCAAACGATCAATGCATGTGTTGCTTCGGCTTGACCACTGAAAGCAAACATAAGTTAAACGGTGGATGCTTCCAGTAGCAATACAGCTCAGTACATACATCATCGATTGATTGATTGATTGGCTAATGTATCACAAAAACAAAGATTTTTCACAGGGATAACAGCCTCTCACGGCAAATATTAAAAAACGGATAGTAAAGCTAACGCAATATTTTAATAGTATTTCGTTCAAATCGCTGCCTTCTGAATTCGGAATCTGGAAAATTGCCTGTTCAATAAAACCAACAAAATCCTAACAGAAAATCTGTACTATTTCACAAGCACAGACGTCTTCCGACGATGAAACTGAGATAGTAAATTGATTTCAATTTGCCACCAATCTAAATCTCGAATATCGAATGTCATTGACCGCTGGTCAAATTTCAAACAGTTAGGCCAATCAGACAATCAGACAAAAATGTCAATGGAATTCAAAGGATATCCACATCCGATTGATTGACTGATTAGCATGCTTCTGAAAATACAAAAAACAGCCAATTCCAGGCACTCAGCCAAAAAAAATCAAAAATTAAATGAATGAACCCATAAAACTTATTTTGTTTTCAAAATTGAGACAAAGAAGCGAGGTCAAACGACACTGAGAGGAGTCAAAAAGTCAATCACGAAAAACAATGTCGGTCCCCTCATTCAATTATTCCACTCACAATTAGCACCACTGCCTCGGCCAGATTGAAAGAATTAGCACTCAAGAAAATCAAAATTTACTACATCTTTTTCGTCATTTACATTAAAAACATGTGGTTATATCAGACTTTTCATGAGTCCTCAACCACTGTCAGTGGGAGCAGTCTAATCAATCAATGCAGGCCCGCATCTTGAGTACTCACTCGCTATCGTTAACAAATTTGGCTGATTGATTTGATTGATGACAATATTTTCCAACTTTCAAACAAACAAAAATCCCCCTCCGCCGGTTTAGCCGCAAACTCGAAATAATTAATTTTGGTCATTTAAATTCGCCTTCCGTTAAAACCCACCAGTTCAGGTACGGCGGAGTCATCCAAACTGGTGCGATTGACGGCGCCGTTGCGAGCGTCCTCCATGGCGTCCTCTTCTGTTTGCGTTCCAAATTCTCCCCTCTCGCCGACCAGCAATCCGTGTTCCTGAATATCCGCGACTTCCCGCTCCGGAATGGGGTCGGTCTGCGCGTTCGAGGAGGTCTTCTCGCTGTTCAAAAACAAAGTACGCGCGACATCAATCACAAGGAGAATGGCAAAAATGTCCCAGTGAACAAAGAGTCTCAACACGGCAAAGATACGAATTAATAACCATGTATGAGGGTGAGCGAAAAATAGCTCCCCCGTATGCCAACTCAAAATGGAAAGCATTTTGCCTCAAAAAGTAGCCCCCGGGAAGGTCGGAGAAAAATTGCTGAAAACACTAACAGGAGAGAAATGTTTTTCATCAAAGGTCCGAAAATCAGCGCATGCACAACGCCTCAGTACGTAAAACCAGGGGCGGATTGATGGTTTTCAGGTGGTTACATGGCAAAACTTTTTCCAAAAGATGGTTTCTTGCATTTTTCCCTCTGCACAGGTGAAGAATATCTTTTATAACTTATTTAATTTAAAAAATTTCATGAAAAGGTAATTTGAATTAGCGGTGTAACGGAGGGGTCACTAAGGTTGATTAAGCAGCAATTCATCATTTGCTGGGCATCATTCCGCCCGTGCCGCGAGATGGCGCGACAAGGAAGCGCCCGTTGAGCACGTGCTGAGCTGTATAGTCGGCAAGGCCGTGCTGACTGTCTGATTTGAGCGATTTCCCCCATACAGCAGTTGCATAACCGCTTCTTCTTTCCATCAATTTCTTTGACTGTTACGGCAGCTCGGCAGCAGTCAGAATACCACAAGACTGCAATATTGTGTTGAAACTGGACTCTTTGAATTCCTTAATTACATCTGCTTTGTCCGTGTCCATCAATCAAATAATATTATAACAGCCTTCTGTTCTACTCATTCTAAATCCCAAAACTCGAACAGACAATCTCATTTATTTACCCATAAGAAAATTTAGAAAGTACGCGTACGGAAGAGATTCATAAAAGAATTCGACGCATGCATGTAATAAATGCATACTGTTGATTAACATTCGGCTGATGAATACTCAGACGGATGTGATAACCGCGAGTTGACCACAAGGTTACACTACAAATATCACCACAGTAAAATATAGAATAGACTTACTGTACTGTAATATCAGCATCACG
>LRSR01007538.1:0-10582 GCA_001579985.1 Hypsibius dujardini
AACTGAAAAAGATAAAAGTTTGCCAACTCAAGAAGGAGTTATATAAAATTAGACTTAGACACGATAACAATCATCCATGGCCACCGCGGCTGGCGACCCGGTGAGATTTTTGGGTGATTTCAAAGCGCCCTCAAACAAAAGTTCGGATCACCTGGCCAAAAAAAAGACAGCAATTCAAACTTTAATTGAAATCATTTATGGTTCTCAAAACGACACAAGAATACGTTTAAATTTGGCGGTCTATCTTGCCCATATCAAAATAAATCCATAATTGCATCCCAAAATTGGATGCAAAAACAAATATAATTCTGACCGGCCCGTAATGGAATTTCGGTGAGAGGACGGTGTTAACTCGAAACAACCTTTTCCGTTTATTGAGTTGTTAGATGTCCGATCCTTCGACTTGGTTTAGGCAAACGTGGATCCGCTTTTTGTTTGGAAACTTGTCTGAGCTCCCCATGTCTTCCGCCTTTCTCTCTCTTTTTCTGGCTCTCTTGCCACCCAATTTTCAATACTTCCTGTAAGAGCTGGCTCTGCCAAGCTTTAGGAATGTGATTAAAGCCAAACCAATCTGAGGTGTGTTGGAGTGCAATATCCCCGGAACTTCCAAATGTTCTCTCGCCAAGACCAGAGCTTATTAGCAGATGAAATATTTTTATTCAATTTCCATATTTAACACACTATATGTAAAAACAGTTTAAGGCTTATTGCATTTTCAAATCTCATGCAATACTTGTAAGTGCAAAGCAAGCTTGCACGAACATACTATTTTCATAATTCAATCAGTCAATGCTATGGTGAAAGCTTTAAAGCAGCTTCTACAATAGGAATCTTTCCCGATTTTCTCCATCTCGAACTAAACTGACGGGGACCAGTCATATTTTCTAAAATTATGGTTTGATAATAGGTATCCATAAAAAAAAGTTGGGCCCAATCTCAGACTAACACAGGTAAATATTCCCTTGTGAGTCTCGACCATAAAACAATGGCACAGAAATTAGGGAAATGAATTCTCTACCTAAATCAATAACGATGTAAACGACTCAACTGGATCGAATCGTAGACAACAGGCTCACGTCACGTGACCCCAGTCGGAGTCTGAGCCAGTGACTCATGCACTACTGGAGGGTGTCACGTGACCCCAGTCGGAGTCTGAGCCAGTGACTCACGCACTACTGGAGGGTGTCATGTGACCCCAATCGGAGTCAGAGCCATATCGGGAAATTTGGGTTAGCACTCACTTAACGGCAGAACAACCAACCGTTATACAGGTTGACTGATAAGGTGAGAGAACTGCAAGATATGAATTTATAAGGTTTAAAAAGTTTTTAGTGTTTTCAAAGGACGAGTACAGGCCAATTAATCACTGGGCAGTCGTTTTGGTAGTCAAAGTATTTTCTTTTAATTTCATTGTTAGTTCAGTGCAATGAACTGTGTCTTAAAAGAGAAGGACGAAGGTTCATTCCCGGTCGAATATTTCTTTCTCTCATCCCTAGAGGCCGGCTGCTCATGCCAACTGATGCCAAATCATTTTGTGGTGAAGGAGGAAGCAGTGGGGGGGGGATGACTGACCATCGGTCAGCCAAGTGCGGTTCAGTCCAGAACTGCATCAGTTTTTGCATCAAAGTTTTTGGTTCGGACAAAACGATAGAACACGAAATTGTGACGTGGTGTGATAACGTTTCAAGAACCATAAAGGATTTCAATCGATTAAGGTTCGAAATGACTGTCATTTTTTGTCCGATAGGGAATGCAAAATAACGACAGGTATTTACCATGAAAATAAACGACAGTTTATTCCCCATCGGTGCATATGCACTGCCTTATCCCTTAGTCAATGTCACACACACTCACACACGCCAAATAGGATGTATAATATAATATTATATTATTATATTAAGCAAAATGCGCCATGACACAAACTCCTTTCCTCGACACGAAGACACGAGGCGCTCGATTGTGGCACAAATAGCGAACAGACCAATGACAACGCTTCGTGTGATGTATGCTCGTGTGTTGCTGCCAGAGCTGTGCCGCTAAAGGCTCCACCGCTAAAACCGCTGAAACCGCTAATGGTAAATTTTGTTAATCTACAAATCGCTTTTTAGTTGGAAAAAGTGTTTTTTTGTAAATGTAGAAATAGTTAAACTTTTCAAAGCGCTATCCCGGGTGTTTTTCGCGCACATCAATAGTGTTCTGCTAGATTACCAGTGTGGCGTTAAGCGAAAGGCATCTGAAATGGATTTATAGAAGAAAAAAATACCGTTAGCGGGTTTAGCGGTTTAAGCGGTTTTAGCGGTGGAGCCTTTAGCGGCACAGCTCTGGTTGCTGCACACAACTTCACGAGGAAATGGCGATTTGCTCGTGAATTCGTGAGCCGTTGGTGGGACTCACACACAATCTCCCGATCAGTTCCATGTCGTGTCTTCGTGTCTTCGTGTTCGGAAAAGGATTCTGTGTCATGGCGCATATTGCTCATTATACATCCTCTTTGCACACACGCAGACTCTCACACACTCACTCTCTCACACAGAGGCACGACACGAATGCTTTTCACTCACAGAGACACAACACGAGTGCTTTCACTCACAGAGACACAACACGAGTGCTTTCACTGGCCTAATTGCTCCGGGCGTCACCAGACGAGCGAGGAGACGTCATTGTGTGTCGTGTGAAAAAGACGCCAGACGTGTATATTTATATATATATATGTATGTGCGCGTTAATATAGTAGCACTACCTAATGAAGCGTGTACTGTGGGGTTTTACCCAGTGGAATGTGCCTCCAAATTAAAATCCTACCTGCTTTTCGCGGAATTCTTCCCCTGAGCCGGATCTAAGTGAATTACTGTCAAGGAAACCCTTGACTCCCTACACATGTTTGTCCATTATTTTGCCATATTTTTATCCGACAAAAAAATTGCCGATTCTGACCGAAAAATATTCGTGAAATACTATGCGGTGGTTGCGGAAGACTTCGTTTGCTAATCTCGTGGAGAAGTCGTGGAACGTGCGAGCTGGAACTCTTGGACGACTCGCAGTAACAGGTACTCACGTGGCCAGATTCCTTGGTGACAGAGTTCGAACCACTCTTTGGCTGTGCGCAAGCGAAATTGGGTGGCCCGAGTTTGAGCCAAGCACCCAGTATTGTGGCCATGTATGTATATAAATAGAGACGTGGCCAGATTACTGGGTGGCAGAGTTCGAACCACTCTTTGGCTGTGCGCAAGCGAAATTGGGTGGCCCGAGTTTGAGCCAAGCACCCAGTATTGTGGCCATGCGTGTATATAAATAGAGACGTGGCCAGATTACTTGATGGCAGAGATCGAACCACTCTTTGGCTGTGCGCAGGCAAAATTGGGTGGCCCGAGTTTGAGCCAAACACCCAGTATTGTGGCCATGTTTGTACGAACCAAATGTGTGATGTTGAATATTTTTCGTCACGCTTTCTTCAGTTGTAATTCAATCGAAATTCAATTTCGAATAAATTGGTTTCAAAAAATATTTTCCTTGGACTCAGTGGGCGGAGTTATGGGCCGGTTCCGGGGCTGTGGAAAGGACGCGCACAATTTCAGTCCTCTTCGGAAAACAGATCTAGCTCCGCCCCCTGATGTCCGACAAATATTTGGCTAATGTGAATCGTTCCAAATTGAGTTTCAGTTGAATTACGTAAAAAAAAATATTATTTCAGTAAACGGACAGAGCGCGCCACTAAACTGAAATTGCAAGTGATTTAGTGACTGGACAATTTCAATTCAGGAAAAAGGGTGTCTGAATACTGGTTCACATTTTCCCATTTTTTGTGGCTCATTTTTTCCCTTTTTTTGTGACACATTTTGTACATTTGGTTTGTGCAATTACAACTTTGTGAACCGTTTTTTCATTCGGTAATTTCTTTCCCCCAGTTTTGGTGGCGTTTCTAACCATCTACCACGGCGTCCAATTTGCCGGCTACGACACGCTGTTGCTCATCGTGAAAGCGCTACTCTTTGACGCGTGGCATGTCTCAGGCACTCTCAGGTGCTCCAGAATCGTCTTTCGGGGTGCACCTCGTCGGCCGGTAACAGCGAGCGATGTCCCCGTGGATTTCTTAACGGTCTGGAACAGGAAATTCAACAGCCCAGCTGTAAGTCTCTTTTGGCTTGCGCTATGGGACAGACAGACAGACAGACAGACAGACAGACAGACAGACAGTCAGTCAAACAGACAGTCAGACAGACAGACAGTCAAACAGACAGTCAGTCAGGCAGGCAGACAGACAGACAGGCAGGTAGGCAGGCATGTAGGCAGGCAGGCAGATAGACAGACAGACAGACAGACAGACAGACAGGCAGGCAGTATGTTTTTTAATAAGTTTTGGCGATTTTGCAGGTTGTCGATTTTAGAGAAGACTATTTGAGGAACTGCCAACGCACAACACGAACCCTATCCGCAGTTGTTTCGTCTAACCGATTGACCAGTCCGGGTCTCGGCCTTGGCAGTAACATTAATTTTGTGCTCAATCTCTTCCTTCTTGCCAAAGACGCTGTGACGCCGCGACGGAATTTCCAGCTGTATGTTGTTGATTGGAATTACGTGAGCTGGTCGGAGCTCTTTCAGGACTTCACAGCAAAATCTCCCTGCTCCATCGTCCACACTATGGACCCGAATGCTTTCCAGTCCGTCAACCAAAGCGCCCAGACATTTGATCTCGATTCTGCATGGCAAGTGCGAGCGGAAAGTGCAAATGACGATCATCTTTTGCGGGAATTAAATTCCGACGGATATTGGAACTTTTATCAGCAGCTCACCGCTTATGAAGCCAGTCTTCCCAATGGAGTGACGTTCCGGAAGAAAAGCCTCCTCGCGAGATCACTCCTCGACTTGCAGCCTCGGTTGAAAGATGTTCTTGGACAAATCTGGTCGAATCTCGTTAAAGAGTAAGTTTTTTGTAGCTAGGAGCCGTGCGACGGGAAGACTGACGCACAAATAGCCAGATCTTCATCTAGACAACTACTAGGCAGATAGACACACATTGAAGCCGAGAAGCTGGAGCTGCCAGATAGACAGAAAGACAGTCAAAGTGACAGATACCCAGACAGACATCTAGACATGCAGACAGACAAACAGACAAGCAGACTGACAGGCATCCAGACATTTTGCCAGAACATGCAGATAGACAGGCAGACACCCAGACAGACATCTAGACATGCAGACAGACAAACAGACAAGCAGACTGACAGGCATCCAGACATTTAGCCAGAACATGCAGACAGACAGACAGACAGACAGAGAATGGTCATCGACTTATTCGGTTGTGTTGTGGGGTTTTTAGGGGAAACGGGACTTATTCAGCTGTCCACATTCGTCGTGGGGACAAGACAGTTACCGGAGAGTCGATCAATTTCCCTATTTCGCTGTACGTTCGAGCTCTTCGGAGACTGTGTCACACCAATCCCGGTCGTTGCTCACGGATTGTTTACGTTTTCTGCGACGACGCCGAAGTTTGCGCGGACTTTGTGAATCAAGCCAAAGAATGCTTCCACGTGACGGATTTCCGCCAGCAGGTCAGGCTCAATGCCATTCTTCCCTGGAGTGAGCGTTCACCGGTCGAGTTCCGCCATCAAAATCAGTTCAACAGTCTGCCGGCTGAAGAAAGATTAGAAAGTGCTCAGGAGATGATCGTTTCTATTTATTTGGCGGCGTTGTCGGATTTCTTCGTCTGCACTTACTCCTCCAATGTGTGCCGGCTCGTTGCTTTGCTCAAGCACGATAACATAGCGGACCTGGATGAGGATATCCTCAGTCTGGACTGGAGCAACTGGATAATGGTGTGAAAAAGCAGGATGGCGTATGAAAATCTGCAGCAACTGGAAAATAACTTATGCAGAGAAAATCGTGATGAAAAAAAAGTGGAAATTTCGATTTTTTATTTTTTATTCCTTTTTTCAATGCTTTCTTCTGCGCCATGTTCGAAGCTCTGGCCATATCGCTTGTCTTTCCCAGCCCTCGCTTTGTGCAGACACATTTTTCGTACTTGATTTTTGTTGAAAATTTATCTGCGCTGCGGGACCCTGCAATGATCTTGACTATTGAAGAGACACAATTGTGTCTCTTGGAGCGAATAAATAAGCAGTAAAATATATATTTAGTCCACATCTTACTTTTAAGGTCGAACAAGACCAATCAATCAATGATCAACCGAGGGGAAAGCAGTTGGCTTTGAATCAAGCAATCAATTGATTGCACCCAATGGTAAATGCCGTGGAACAGTTTCCAACTTCGAAATTTCACCCAAAAATGAATTCGACTGTTTATGGCGGTGAAATAATTTTCTTATTCATCACTTAAATAAGTCTTCATAAAAAGAAATGTTCAAGTGATTCTGAATTCGACAGTTGAACAACTCCCCAAGTCAACAGTAGATGAGACCCCAAGCA
Source organism: Hypsibius dujardini (assembly GCA_001579985.1). NCBI lineage: Eukaryota > Metazoa > Tardigrada > Eutardigrada > Parachela > Hypsibiidae > Hypsibius > Hypsibius dujardini. The sequence goes on from LRSR01007538.1 coordinate 6,420, forward strand.
TGATGTTTCCGATCAATTAAATCAACCAAAGTGTTCCATTTTCCGGTCAGCCTTTGTGTCGCTTGATTGGTTGATTGACGACTCTATGAGTTTTGCCTTCAATCATGCCATTGATTGATGAATTTGCGACTTTGTTTCCATCAGACCAGTCGTTTGATTGATTCATAGATTAAGTGATCTTTGTGTTTACCGTTTTACGATTTTATTTTCCTCGAAGCGCATCGATTCCGCCGACAGTTTGCCTCACCTTCTGGGAATAGGACATCCGCTGTGATCCAGCGCAGATAGATTTCCGTCATTATTATTGTTAGCGAGGGGGGAATATCGCTTGATTGGTTGATTGACGACTGCATAGGTTTTGCGGCTAACCGTAGCATTGATTGATGAGTTTGCGAGTTTGTTTCCATCAGAGCACAATCGTTTGATTGATTGATAGATTGAGTAGTCACTGTGTTTACCGTTTTACGATTTTATTTTCCTCGAAGCGCATCGATTCCACCGAAAATTTGTTTCACCCTTCGATGTGATCCAGCGCAGATAGATTTCCGTCATTATTATTGTTACCGCGGGGGGATATATCGCAATGCGGTGGAGTCGCAGCCGCTACCGCCGACTTGGAATTCTCCTTCGCTCGGTTACGCAAATACCTTCGAAATATTTACTACTCCTCTGTACGTACATTTAAAATTGGAGAATATTTTTATTCATCAATCGAAAAATACACACGATGTTTGTTTACAGATGAGTGATGTTTAAATGACATGCCTTAATTTGAATAAATGGTAAAAGCATAATATTTACAGTGAAATTTGGGAATTTGGCGACAGCCAATTTATAAAGGAAGTCGAGAGGTATCGAAAAAAAAATTTTGGTGAGGAAAGTAAGAAAGTGAGTGAGTTTTGGCAGTTCCAAATTAGGGTGCAATCAACCAATCAACCAATCAATCGATCAACCAATCCATCGATCAACCAATCAATTAGTCAATCAATCAACCAATCAACCAATCAACCACTGCGCACTTTGCACTGTATCCCGTGCACTGTGCGTGGGATTGGAATGGTTGATTGGTTGATTGGTTGATTGTACCCCAACATGGAGCTGTCAGATCTCCTTCAGTTTCTACTTCCCTTACCTACATTTTTTTAAAGGGGAATTCGCCGCTTGGTTTTGACAAAAAAATCTGCTCCGCCTTCCTGTCACTAGTGGCCAGGGATATTTTTGTTCGTCCTTGAAACTCAATTTCTATCGTAATGTGTTGAGTTGAGCAACTTTTGGCCGTTACCGAAATTTAAAGAAAGTCACGTGATGACGGTGACGTCACGTTCCTTCCCGTTCAAGACTCTTCCGAACATTTTTTAACTGTGAAAGTTGTCTGATTGTCTCAACTTCGATCTTTTTGAATTGCTATTGAAAATCACTGCACTCAATTCTAACTTTTGGATCAATGAATGGAGCTCGAAACAAATCTGATTTTGGGATGGATTAGCGTTTTTTCTCCAACCGGACACTTGATTCACAAGCCAATGGAATTGAGTAGAATCATCTTCAACAGCATTTTCATTTTAATTTCAATGTACGCTCGTGCTTAAGATCCCATTTAACTCATTTTGGAGAGAGTGATTTGAATCCTGGTCTAAAATCACTTTTTGCCTAATTAAAATTCATTTTTAATTAACTTAAAATTACATTACATTTACATTACAATACATTACTTTACATTACATTTACAGTAGATTACTTTACATTACATTTACAGTAGATTACTTTACATTACATCTACATTACTTTACATTACTTCTACATTAGATTACTTTAGATTACTTACATTACATTGGATTTACTTTACATTACATTTACATTACATTACATTACATTACATCTACATTACACTACGTTACATTACATTTACATTACATTCACATTAGATTACTTTACATTACTTTACATTAAATTCACATTACATTACATTTACATCAGATTACTTTACATTACTTAGATTACATTGGATTTACTTTACATTATATTAACATTACACTACATTACATTACATTTACATTACATTCACATTAGATTACTTAACATTACTTTACATTACATTTACATTAGATTACTTTACATTACTTACATTACTTTTTATTACTTTGCATTACATTACATCCACATTACATTACATTTACATTAGACTACTTTACATTACTTACATTACATTGGATTTACTTTGCATTACATTTACATGACACTACATTTGCCACTTGAAATTTAAAATTTTTTTATTTGCTTTCTTTTGCTAATGAGGTTTTTTTCGGCCGTTTTTGTTGTTCAGATGTTATAGCGTGGATTTTACTGGCTTACAAGTCGGTGCAATTTTCGGGAGTGGAGTCATTGTTCCTCATTGTCAAGTCGCTGGTGCTGGACACTTGGCATGTCCCGGGCAGTCGGATTAACTGTGCGGGAATACATTTTCGGGAGGTATCTTCTCCTCACCCTCATCCCTCCTCCCTTGACACAACTTTGCCGGGGAATTTCGCTGAAGCGTGGGACAGACATTTCAACACACCAGATGTATGAGCAACGTTTACACTAGTGCTGTTTAAATCAAACTTTGAATTTTAATTAATTTTATATCAATTTTAATTAACTTTTAAATCAATTTTAAATCAATTTTAAACCAATTTTAATTAATTTTAATTAATTTTAGATCAATTTTTAAATCAATTTTAAATCAATTTTAATTAATTTTTTAATTAATTTTAAATGGGCGAAAGCTGATTTGAAATCAGACTTAAAATTGTTGCCACGAAATACATTTAAATTAAATTAAAATATTGGCTCTTAAATATGAATTAAATTTTAGATTAAATATCTTGATATTTTAAGGCAGCGTTTGAGTTTAAAAAAAGTAAGCTTTCAACTATTTGGTTTGAGGACGTATTTTTCGAAACAATTAATATGTGCTCACTTAAAAATCAAAAATGATTATTCGGGTATTTAAATAATAATAAATTCAAATACATTTTTGGTCTTTGAAATTATTTTTATTTTTAAATGAAATATCAACCGGAGATTTTGGACTTGAAATGAAAATAGGCTTTTAAATTCAATGATATTCAAAATCGTATTAAAAATATGACGATATTGAAAAGGAAAATTTTCTGAAAATCCCAAATCGCTTTAAATAATGGGACATTGTTTTAAATTAATTATCTCAGACATTTGAACATTTAGCTCGTCTTGGCACTCACTCAATTTTCAATTTAGATAATTCTAGTCTGAATTTAAATTAAGTTTGTATTTTATTTAATTTCAAATGTCTTATTTTACTTTTTAATGGCCATTCATCTTTTTCATTTTTCATTTTAATTTTTTAATTTTAATTTTTTAAATTTTTGTTTTAATTTTTAAAATTTTAATTTAATTTAAATTTCTTTTTAAATTTTTTTAAATTTTTAAATTTAATTTTTTTTTAATTTTTTTTTAATTTTTTTTTAATTTTTTAATTTTTTAAAAATATTTGCAGGTGGTGGAGTTCCGAACTGATTATCTTCAGAATTGTCCGACCACATCCGCAACATTGTCTGCCGCATTGTCTTCCAACAGACTGACCAGCCCGGGCCTCGGCCTCGGAAGCAACGTCAACTTCGCCCTCAACCTCTTTTTCCTGTCCCAAGAATCGCCCGGTCGACGCTTCAACTACCAGCTCTTCATTGTGGACTGGAATTACGTCAGCTGGACCGAACTTTTCCACGATTTCACCTCCGGCTCTTCTTGTCCCATCGTTCGCACCATGGATGGGCCGGCCTTTGAGTCCGTCAATAAAACGCTCCAACCGTTTGATTTAGACGCCGTCGGAAAACTGACGCCGGCCGGGAACGGTGACCATCTCATGCGGGAGCTGAACACGGACGGCTGGTGGACGTTTTTCGATAACTTGGGTCGATACGCGGACGGTATGCCGGGTGGAAAGGCATTTCGAATGAAGAGCCGGATCGCTCGGGCATTTTTGCAGCTTCAACCGGAGCTGAAGGACAAGCTGGAAAAAATCTGGTCTTCCCTCACAGAAGAGTAAAGCAGGGAATTCCGAAACAGACAGACAGACAGACAGACAGACAGACAGACAGACACACAGACACACAGACACACAGACACACAGACACACAGACAGA
>LRSR01007540.1:0-11880 GCA_001579985.1 Hypsibius dujardini
GCTCCGTTGGATTTCAGCGAGAAATGGAGGATGTTGTTGAGGTAGGTCGGAAGGTTCGTCAGGAGCACGTAGAAGCCCCAGCAGTGGCCGAACTCGGCAATCACCACCACCCAGTACGGAACAGTCTTGAAAATGGCCAGCCAAGGAGTTGAGCGTTTATGATCGGGCTCGTTGGATTTTGCCGTCTCGCCTGGTTGCTGATGTTTGTCCGCGAGGAGTGCAGACATGATGTAGTGCTTCTCGTCGTCGGAGATTCGTGGATGTTTGCTGGGACTGTCGTGGGCGAGAAGCATCCACGGCACGACCCAGAGGATGACTATGGCGCCGAAGCAGTAGAAGATGGACTCCCAGCCGTAAGCCTCGGCGAGGAAGCCGGATAGGAACATGCCCATGACGGCGCCTAATTGGGAACCGCTGTAGCTGACGGCGAGGAGCCGACCGCGTTCCTTGGGTGGTGCCCAGTCGATCCAGAGAACCGTAACGCAAGGTACAACAACACCCTGGAAAGACAACGGTTTTCAGTTTTCGGTCACTTAAAGAAGGAATTTCTGATGATGCTAATCATGTTTTTTATTTCGATTACCTGGAAGATGCCAACAAGAAAGCGAATGGCAAAGAAGGCCCAAACGCCGCCCTCTGCCGCGAAGGGCGAGATTATCGTTAAAGTCCCGATGAGTGCCATGCTTATCGCCATGGGTAGTTTAGCGCCGATTTTGTGCCCAATCCAACCGCCGGGTGTTTGAGACACAAAGTAGCCGTAAAAGAAGGCACCGTGAAGGAGACCTTGGGTTTCCGAGTCCCAGTCAAACGTTCGACTCTGCCCCTAAAGGAACAAATGAGCATGTATACAGACACAGACACAGACACAGACACAGACGCAGACACAGACACTGTCACAGACGCAGACACAGACACAGACCTAGACACAGACGCACACACTCTCCTAATTAGCAACCTACATCTCCTCTGCTGTCCCGTCTAGCGTTCTCGGACGATTCGTTTAGGGATTGTGCCAGCAGCACGGGACAGGCCTCGGCAAAGGTTTGGCTGGAATCGGACGTGTTGTTCTCGTTGATCGGCTTGACCATGGGTCTGGTCATTGCAACCATCGACACACTGAGTCCTACCCGTGTAGCGTACATAAAGACGTATCCCAGGAATGCCAGTACCATGAGGCCATGACGGTGCCCAACCCTTCCGCTGTGGTAGTCCAAATTCATGATGGTGGGACAAAATCAGCAGTCAAGGTCAACAACGGAATAACCCAGCGGTCAACTTCAGTTGAATTCCAGACCCGCTTCCGCGGTTACCAACAGCTCAAGAAATAGCGAAGAATTCGCAGACGCAACTTTAGAGTATGAATTTCCCAGTTTCAGGCGCCATATTTCCTTGACTCATTTGCCAGCTGATCAATCCGCTACGGAAACCGAGTGATACGGCTTTTCTTTACGAGTATTTTATCTTTTTATAGTCCTTTCTACTTTCCCGATCAAAAATCAGCCAAAAAGTTAGAAGATTGAAAAGAAGAATTTATGAGCAAGACATATTTCTGTAGCTGAGAAAAGTGGCGGTTGATTTTTGATTATTAATCCCATTTCTGCCGGACCGACGTTCCAAACAAACCATACACGACCGTGATGAAGCCATACATTCCCGCCGCGATGAAGAAGACCGTCTGCCAGTTCTCAACCGACTGACCACCCTCTCCACTGGTCAACACCCCGACCACGTAGGGCGCCACGATGCCTGTGACGGTGCCGACCGTGTTGCCCATCGCAATCAAAATTCCCGCGTAATTCGGCGACATCTCCGTGTACATGATAAAGTGCCCGACGTAGACCCCGCCCGACAGTCCGACTCCCACAGCAAACAGCACCACCGCCAAGGTCGCGTCACAGCCGGCGTAGGCCACGCCCACCAACGCCGATCCCGTTCCGACGAAGGCTCCGATTGAGAAAATCTTCCGGAGAACCGTCGGAGTGCAGAAGTTCTTCGTGAGAATCCAGTCACTCAGGCAGACGGAGAGAATGGTGACGAACCAACGGACCAAGTACGGCATGGCGGAGAGAGCTCCGTTCGATTTCAGCGAGAAATGGAGGATGTTGTTGAGGTAGGTCGGAAGGTTCGTCAGGAGCACGTAGAAGCCCCAGTTGTAACCGAATTCGGAGATCAAAAGCGCCCAGACCGGGATGGTCTTGAAAATGTCAAGCCAAGGGACCGTTCTTTGCGGCTTGATTGGTGGATCGGTTGGCTTCGCTTCGCCGAGGTTGTCCAGTTCGATGTCCGGATTGAGGGACGCCATGATGTATTCTTTTTCGGCCTCGGAAATCCGGGGGTGCTTGCTGGGGGAATCGTAGGCTAGAAACATCCACGGCACGACCCAAGCGAGGAGGAGTACGCCGAAACAATAGAAAATGGATTCCCAGCCGTAAGTTTGGGCGAGGAAACCGGCGAGGAACATACCCATGACGGTTCCTAACTGCAAACCGCTGTAGGAGACGGAGAGGAGCCGGCCGCGCTCCTTCGGTGGCGCCCATTGGCTCCAGAGAACCGTGATGGACGGATAAACCACGCCCTTTGTACAAAACAGTTCAATTTATTTAAATCCGGAAAAAATATGTGCCTGGTGCTCACCTGGAAAAAACCGACAAGCAGACGAACGACGAAGAAAGCCCAGACGCCTCCGTCCGCAGCGAACGGAGAGATGATGGTTAAAATTCCGATGATAACCATGCTTGCTGCCATCGGGATTTTAGCACCGATTTTATGAGCGACCCATCCGCCGGGGATTTGCGAAACAAGGTAGCCGTAGAAGAAGGCTCCGTGGAGGAGACCTTGCGTTTTTGCATCCCAGTCGTACTTCCGGTTCTGATCCTGCAAAAATGGTGCCACAAGTAATTTCTAGGGAGCGCATAAAAAGACCCAAAAGTTATAGTAAATTATCCAGACGGCTAGTCGGTGAAAGCAAATGTAGCTCCCGCATCTTAAGAAGGTTAGGGGGAACCAATAATATGTAACAGTGTTTGTCAGACCTTCTGTCGGTAGTTATTTTGTAAATATTGTTGATTAATATGCAAAAACAGAAACGTAATTTTTTGAAAGAAGGCACTGAAGTTTTATTGAAGTGAAACTGTTTTACAATTTTACAAGTAAACTTAGAAGAATCTCCCATGAGAATATGCTTTTATTATTGAGTAATTCAGTGAAATTTGATTCAGGAATTAAAGGCCAAATTCAAAGTATCGAATTTTGAGTAATTTCATACTCGTTCTGCGCGCGCCTGCGCTCGTACAAATTATTTCGCAGAAAGAAAAAAAGGTGTTAATTCGGTGTTACCCTTGCGGGAACGGTGCCGTTGTTGGACGACACCTTCAACGGTTTAGTCTGAAGCAACGGACAGACTTCCGCAATGATCCGACTGGAATTAGTCTCGCTGTTGAGACTGACGATTTTAACGGTTGATTTTGTCATGGCGACCATTGAAACACTCAGACCGACTCGCGTCGCGTACATGAACATGCATCCGAGGAAGGCAAGGACCATCAGCGCGTGTCGTTGTCCGACTCTTCCGCTGTGGTACGCTGAAGTTGATTCCATTTGTTTGTAGATCTAATTATGTCTTTGCCAACAACTCCAAAATATTTAGGGAAAATCAAGCTGACTCAAGATAGTGATGCACGTTGCATTGAGAAATCTGAAGTTGGAGAAAAAAAGCATTGAAAAAAAAAACGAGGGTTATGGTTGTGACGTAGAAAAGTGTCCGTTTGGAATAAAGAAGCGTTTTAATGAGTCTGCTTTGTCTTGAGGCTAAAAAGCACTTTGTGATGTGACCTGTTATTTAGCGTACCAACAAACGGAGTTGGCAGTTAAATGTTCATCGATCAATCTGATATATTCAGTATGAGGTAAAGTGTGTATTTCGGCTCACCCTCCAGTTGGTCGATAAATCGGTTCACTCATGAACTCCTCTTTCATCGCAGTTGCTTGATTGTTTGATTTCCAAAAGTGCTGTAGTATACAGTTCAACAAATCAAACAATCAAGCACTTGCCATCAAAGAGAAACCCATGAGTGAGTCGATTTATCGACCAAGTGGAGGGTGAGCCGAAATAGAGACTTTACCTCATATTGTACACTGAAGTGATTTAATTAATCCAATGGTGTCTGAATAAGCAGAAGTAAGAGAGAAACATGACAAGCCACGAAAAAAATATTCGGCTGCACAAACAAACGAATTTTTCATCGCAATTTTTCTTCGAAGGGGGTCCTTCGCTTATCAGCACCACTCAAGGTCCTTTAGGATCGAATCAAACCGGTTTATCGTTTCTGAGCGTGGCACGGAGTGGAATATCAGATTCATTTTTTAATGGTTCCATTGACGTTTTTTACTGTTGCGTAAGTACTCGTATGAATGAACCGTCAACCTTCAAGTCAGACCTTCCGGACGACCCGTCCACTTTTCGGGTTAACGGACTGACCGTCACCTTTCCCAATGAGCCGTACACCTTCCGGATGAACCGTCCACTTTCCAGGTTAACGGACTGACCGTCACCTTTCCCGACAACTCGCATACTTTCTGGATGAACAAACACGACGCCTGCGGTCTACTCCTTCCTCAAATCGAAAAAGTCACGTATACAGGAACCGGCAGCAAGGAGAGGAACACAAAGTCATCCTCCACTTTGATAGTGCTTCCAGTTACACGACGCCTGCGGTCTACTCCTACCTCAAATCAAAAAAAGTCAAGTACATCAAGGAAGAGGATTGGATGGCCAGTAGCCCTGACCTGAGTCCTATAGATTTCGGTCCGAACGGGATATTTAAAAAATCAATGTTTGAAAAAAAGCCCAAAGGCATCTCTGGTTTGCACCGTGCAGCGCGCCAGGTCTAGAAGGAATTCCCACTTAGCGTTTTTCGTAATGTTATGAAATTCTGGAAACGAAGAGTGATTCAAATGCTAAACACAAAAGGCTTCTAGATGAAAAAAACTCGAAAAAAGAATTAAGATACACGCAAAGGGGAAAAACTCGTTTTCGCAAACTGGTCCAAGTTTGCTGCCGGCCCCTGCAGTGTACACAATTAGGGATGATGATGAGCTGGACGAACTCTCGGAAGATCTTCTCAGTGGGTGTCTTGACCACAGCTGACCACGCATCCTTTCTTCAGTCGATTGATTGATTAACTTCAAGTTATTTGGCGATCTGGTGTTGAATCAATGAATCAAGCGATGTGAGAAACAGCTTCAAGCATTGCCCAAAATTGGCTCAAATTCCGACTACCCCATTTTGCTGGGCGCCGGTAAGGCTTATGCTACACTCACAATTGAGGACGACGATGAGCTGGACGAATTGTCGGAAGTTCTTGTCGGTGGGTCTTTTTGTAGCAACGGACAGACTTCCACGACGACTTCACTGGAATTTTCCGTGGAGTTGACGTTGATCACTTTCGCGACGGATTTTGTCATGGCGACCATTGAGACACTCAGAGCGACTCGGGTCGCGTACATGAAGATAAATCCGAAGAAGGTCAGGACCATCAGCGCGTGCCGTTGACCGACTCCTCCGCTGTGGTATCTGGACTCCATTGCTTATATAGTAGCAATAATTATATCCTGTTCAGGAGGAATCTTGCGATCATACCGGGAGGATAATGATCATCCGGAATGCGGGTCAGAAATCACTTGACACTCATTTGCTAATAAAATCAATCAATCAATCAACATTAGCTGATTAAATCAATCAATCAACATTAGCTGATATAATCAATCAATCAATCCACATTTGCTAGCAAAATCAATCAATCAATGGACATTTGCTGGCAAAATCAATCAATCAATCTGTATGCGAGTCGGCATTGTAGAAGGTCGAGGGTCGCACAGGAAATAAAACTGAATGATGTTGCATCGAGACTGGGTCGCGGTATTTTCAAACGACTTCCTTATCAGATAAGGGTCGAATCAATATGAATAGTCCTTTCTCTATCTTAAATTGCAAAGACAGTTTGCCGCATAATGGAGTGATTAAGAGAGTATTAGAGAGGTTTCGCAAACCGACATATCTCAATTTAACATAACAAAAGATGTTCACTATGTGTGTTCCCTGATATAAGAACTTAACCGAACAACTTAACATTCATCTCGCACACCAATTAAAACTACTTTCTTCATCATCTTCTCAGTCTTTTTAGTTTATTCTGACAATTTTGTTTCTGCGGAAAAACATTTCCGATGACGGTTATGTGTGCAGCGTGTACGGAGAAGGCGCCAAAACGCCGGATAGAGATAACGCATTGGGTTCCGCGTTGATTGATTGATTGATTTTTTGTACCGAAGGTCAATTTTGCCGATTTCCATGATGTTTTCCCTCTTATTTCATTCCCCACAGCTGAAATATAGACAATCCTTCATAGATCTAAAAAAATGTTGCGTAGAAATGGGAAATCTATGCAGGTTGTAGTCGGGAAACCAACTTACGGAAAACGGTAGTGCGCGTAGCCAAGAAAGCATTCAGAAAACGGTAGTGCGCGTAGCCAAGAAAGCAGACCGAAAACGGTTTACGCCATACAAGCAACGTATGTCATAGAGTGACCACGGTGGTCAAGCTTGACCGCGTGTCTGTCTTATGTTTCTTCGGTGAATCGGTCTTCCATTTTTGCTCTTGTTATTTTCATTTGTCCCATTTCTGTCGAACCGACGACCCAAAGGCCCCATAGATCACAGTAATAAAGCCATAAAGCCCGACAGCGATGAAGAAGACGTTTTGCCAGTTCTCCACCGACTGACCGCCCTCTCCACTGGTCAACACCCCGACCACATACGGCGCGATGATTCCGGTCGTCGTGCCGACCGTGTTTCCCAGTCCGATCAAAATTCCCGCGTAGTTCGGCGACATCTCCGTGTACTGAACCAGGTACCCGACGTAGACCCACCCGGACAGTCCGACGGCCAGAGCAAACAGCGCCACCGCTGCGGTCGCGTCACAGCCGGCGTAGGCCACGCCCACCAACGCCGATCCCGTTCCGACGAAGGCTCCGATTGAGAAAATCTTCCGGAGAACCGTCGGAGTGCAGAAGTTCTTCGTGAGAATCCAGTCACTCAGGCAGACGGAGAGAATGGTGACGAACCAACGGACCAAGTACGGCATAGCGGAGAGAGCTCCGTTCGATTTCAGTGAAAAATGGAGGATGTTGTTGAGGTATGTCGGGAGGTTCGTCAGGAGCACGTAGAAGCCCCAGTTGTGGCCGAATTCGGCGACAAGCAGTGCCCAAATCGGAACGGTCTTTAAAATTGCTAAGCAAGGAACCGGCGGTTTTTCCTCGATCGGTTTGATCGGCTTCGAGGAGCCATGATCGCAGTATTCCATTTCGAAATCCGGGTTGAGCGATGTGATGATGTATTTTTTTTCCGCGTGCGAGATCCGAGGGTGTTTGCTGGGCGAATCGTACGCCAGAAAGATCCACGGAACGACCCAGAGAATGAGGAGCACGCCGAAGCAGTAGAAAATGGACTCCCAGCCGTAAGCTTCGGCGAGGAAACCGGCGAGGAACATGCCCATGACGGTGCCTAATTGCGAACCGCTGTACGTCACCGAGAGGAGCCGGCCGCGTTCCGCCGGTGGCGCCCATTCGCTCCAGAGAACCGTGATGGACGGATAAACCACGCCCTATGTACAAAACAGTTCAATGTATTTAAATCCGGAATAAATGTGTGCCTGGTGTGTACCTGGAAAAAACCGACAAGCAGACGAACGACGAAGAAAGCCCAGACGCCTCCGTCCGCAGCGAACGGAGAGATGATGGTTAAAATTCCGATGATGACCATGCTTGCTGCCATCGGGATTTTAGCACCGATTTTATGAGACACCCATCCGCCGGGGATTTGCGAAACAAGGTAGCCGTAGAAGAAGGCTCCGTGAAGGAAGCCTTGGGTTTCCGAGTCCCAGTCAAACGTCCGGCTTTGTTTCTGCAAAAATGATGCCACAAGTAATTTCTAAGGAGCGCATAAGAAGACCCAAAAGTTATAGTAAATTATCCAGACGGCTAGTCGGTGAAAGCAAATGTAGCTCCCGCATCTTAGGAAGGTTAGGGGGAACCAATAATATGTAACAGTGTTTGTCCGACCTTCTGTCGGTAGTTATTTTGTAAATATCGATGATTAATATGCGAAAACAGAAACGTAATTTTTCGAAAGAAGGCACTGAAGTTTTATTGAAGTGAAACTGTTTTACAGTTTTACAAGTAAACTTAGAAAAATCTCCCATGCGAATATGCTTTTATTATTGAGTAATTCAGTGAAATTTGATTCAGGAATTAAAGGCCAAATTTAAAGTATCGAATTTTGAGTAATTTCACACTCTCGCTGCGCGCGCTTGCACTCGTTCAAATTATTTCGCAGAAAGAGAAAAAGGTGTTAATTGGGTGTTACCCTTGCGGGAACGGTGCCGTTGTTGGACGAAACATTCAACGGTTTAGTCTGAAGCAATGGACAGACTTCCGCAATGATCCGACTGGAATTAGTCTCGCTGTTGAGATTGACGATTTTAACGGTTGATTTTGTCATGGCGACCATTGAAACACTCAGACCGACTCGCGTCGCGTACATGAACATGCATCCGAGGAAGGCCAGCACCATCAGCGCGTGCCGCTGACCGACTCTTCCACTGTGGTATTTATATTCCATTCGTCTGGCAAAGTCAGTGAAGGATAACGAATTCAGGGACTCGAATCTACCTTCGAATCAATGCGGGAAAAAATATTTCATAATAAAGTTTGCACACGCTGCGGACAAGCGTCACAAAATGGTTCTAAGGGGTTTTGCAGAATTTTGTTTGTAGAAGTGATAAAATATTTTTATTGAGGTGTTTTATCGTCGAGCGCTTTTATCATTTTTCGATTTTTAATTATCGTGTTATTTCACCGCGATAACAATTTCTCTCCGCTTAAGAAGACCGAGACATGAAATCTCCCGATCTCAAGGGACACTTTTTTGCCCTACCAGTTAATTTGATCCACCCCGGATCTTATCTCTTCATCACTGTTTGATATTGTTTACCTGCAATCAGTCAATCAATCAACTGGTTCAATATGTGCGTCTATAAATTCCCCTTAATCAATCAATCAATCGATCACTGCCAATTCGGTCTTAAATTTGAACCAATCACGACACAGTGAATCCGATTGAACAGTCAACCGATGACTGGGGGGGGGGGAGCGGACACTGCGGAGTGAGATTTCAAATTGAATTTTGAAAGAGAAAATGTCAAAATTCGTTAAAATAAATTATTTTGTATAATTAAAAAAATTTAATCTTGCTGCATAGTTGAAACCGCGCAAATGAAAAAAAAACCGCGCAATGAAAAAGACCGATTCGAAGCTGAATTTAATTGGGAACTCGGCAGTTCGAGAGTGGAACACAACTGTTCTGCTGGCAGAACAAAGGGAACATCTTCTTTGGAACGAAAAACCAAGTGGGCGGTCTCAAACGGTGGGAGACGGTGAAACGGACACTTTTGCGGCTTTCCCGTCGTGGTCGGACAAGTCCATCGCCGTGGCAGACGCACCAGCGGACGAGAAAGTCGGAATTTTGAAGGGGAATCCCGGACGGATCGGGGCGCCGCCCATCTTCCGGCTCATCCCGCGGAACGTGTGGAACTGCCCCGCCAGTTTGGCTTCTTCTTTCTTCACTGAATTGGTGCGGAGGATTTTGGGCGCCGGATTGTTGGCCTCGCGGATGCTGAAGAGGATACCACCCAGCTCTTGATGGACTAGCTCGTTGGTCGGCTGCCAAATCTCCTTTTGTTCGCAGTACTTTGCTACAGTGTCTAGACCGAGAGGAAGCAGACATTTAAACCGAGACAACAAAGAAACGACAGATGAATGTGACTGACACGTACTTTTGACCATGGCTAGTTTTGCCTGGTCCAGCGCCTTCTTCCCGTTTTTGGACATTCGAGCTCCGCGTTCGGTTGGCACGGACGTCAAGAGCTCCTCTGTGGTGAAGGTTGCTTTCATGCCCAGCTTCAGGGCCTTCTTCCAAGTTGACTGAGCTAACATTTTAACCTGTGGTAGAGCAGAATATCACTTGAAGACATTGCAAACAGGCAGACAGACAGGCAGACAGACAGACAGACGGACAAACAGACAGACAGACAGGCAGGCAGGCAAGGCAGGCAGACAGACAGACAGACAGACAGACAGACACGGCACTTAAGTTATAGACCTACGCGGTCTAACTCGCTTACCAAGAGATCTTCATTGATAGGGCCAATTGGTCCACTTTGTTCTCCGTTCGTCGGAGACGGAGTGGTTCCATCCGGGCTGCCAGGTCCGTAGAGTTCTCCCTGGCCTTCTTCCTCATCGTAAGAGTTCTGCCAAAGGATACCGATTTGAAAAACTTAATAAAGTGGGAATAAGCATGATCAAGGAACCGCGCTGTCCTATCTCACCAGAAAGGTAGGCAAGTGCTTCCGACTGGAAAACGCCTCCGCCGATGCCTTCTTCTGCTGCCGCAACACGGTGATAGTCTCACGCATCCGATGAACCTGCGCCGACAGGTCGCCCACTTTCTCCTTCAGCTTGCGAGATCGTGGATGATGGTGATGATGACCATTGGAGTATGGAGCGCCAGCACCGTCCACGGTGGCGTCGAATCCATTCACATGACCGCCACCGTTGCCGTTCAGGATCAGCGAGCCGTTGCCGTTAGGGGGCGCTCGATCGTCCATTTCCAGCGGCTCGTCCTCCTGAATTTCGCTTCGTGAATCCCACGACTTGGACCTTCGGATGGACATTCCAGCCTAACAGCAAGCAAAAATCTTGAGTATAGATTTGAATATATCGCATTATTGAAACAGATCGAAAACAAGCATTAACACCCGGAAGCCTTACGTCGGTAGGAATCCAAACCGACATATCGGTTGCAGCGGCTTCTTCCACAGTCTGAGGCTTCTGTAAAGGAATGAACAGCTTTGGTACAAAATCCATCTCTTGTCTGTCTATCTATCTGTCTGCTGTCTGTCTGTCTGTCTGTCTGTCTGTCTGTCTGTCTGTCTGTCTGTCTGTCTGATTGACTACCTGTCTGTCTCTTTGTCTGTCTGTCTGATTGACTACCTGTCTGTCTCTTTGTCTGCAGGACTGGTGAAGGAGAACTAGAACGTTTCTGACTTTATTTGGAGTTGGTATTGTGCCACCCAACCAACCTGAACATGGATAAGGCCCAGTTCCGCGGCCCACGAATATCCTTTATCTTCGTAGGTCCGCTCACTGGTGGCCGGAAATAAGCGCATACTGGCAAGCTCATCAACAGTCTTATCTGCAAAGGCAAGCAATAAAAGCTCATAAATTCGGCTCTTGAAAAAGAAAAACCCAAGCTACAGAATTTAATTTGCCCCCTGGCAGGCGGGCAGAGCAGGCAGAGACTATGGACACAAACCTTCTTCAATCCATATAACTGCAAAGATAAACAGAAAAAGTGTTAAGTACCAAACGTCCGGGTAGGGTTTTCAATCCAGCCGCTGAGAGCAGCTGTCACGCCATACCACATTTTACACAGGAGACATAAGCAAATAAAACGAACGCCGTGACGTTTCATTTCAGTTTTTGAAATAAGGAAACGTAATAACTCTTTTACAACAGAAAAACAAAAACACCTACAGAATGGATAGAAACAGGAAGACGACAGACAAGCAGATAAACAGGGAGCTCATCAACTGCCGATCGGGACATGGTTCGACAGACAGACACAGGCAGACAGACAGGCAGACAGACAGGCAAACAGACAGACAGACAGACAGACAGGCAAACAGACATACAAACATACAGACAGACAGGCAGGCAGACAGACAGGCAGACAGGCAGACAGACAGACAGACAGACAGACAGACAG
>LRSR01007546.1:0-17918 GCA_001579985.1 Hypsibius dujardini
TGTCTGTCTGTCTGTCTGTCTGTCTGTCTGTCTGTCTGTCTGTCTGCCTGCCTGCTTGTTTATCTTTCTTTCTATTCCGCGTCTTCGTTGTTTTCTCCTCTAAATCACGCATTCCGTTTCTCTACAGACATCTTTGCTGACGGCCGTGGTTTCCACACAGCCGTGGAGACCGTCTTGCACGGCTCACCCGTCGATAAAGTCACCGTTCCCGACCGGAACAAGGGCCACTGGGAGAGCCTGCGGGGCGTCTTCAAGGACATCTCCGACGTGGTCAGCGTGGAGGAGCGCGTCAGCCATCCCTTCCTGTGTTACAAAGGCGTCAGCGACTGTGTCATCTCCCTGGACGGGACGCCGAGTCTGGTGGAGTGGAAGACGTCCAGCACGCGGAAGGACACTGCCAAAGCGCTGTACGACAATCCCATTCAGGTGGCCGCGTATTTGGGCGCGGTCAACTTCGACGAAGCCTTCGCCGGGCGAAACGTGCAGATCAGCCACGGCGCGGTGGTGGTCGCGTATGAAAACGGTGATCCGGCCAGTGTGGTGCGGTTCGATTACAACCTGATGCGCTCATACTGGGCGTTGTGGCTCAAGCGGTTGCATCAGTATTGGAGACTGGCCGCCATTGAGAAGGCTCTTCCCAAACGGAAGGAGTGATGTCTGCCCATCTCATCATCAGACTACTTTTCTTTCAGGATTGCACTTCAAGTTGCAGTTCGATATCTGAATAAATTCATGGTGTAGCTGGATTTGTTTGGACACAGGGAACGCTGTTTGAAGTGAATATTCTGACAAGACAAGCGATCGATTCCCTGCCAGACGAAAAAAATCCCACACAGCAACCTTTCATCGTCGTGATGACAGAAAATGAATCGAAGAAACGACTAGGAAAGAAAAGCTAACCCTTAAAGAGCCGGAATACACCCTTATTCTGATGGACAAAACAGTATCTCGGTGTTAATGACAGGATGGGATTCAGACATCCACGATGACTTATCGCATCCCGACAAGACCGGCAGCAACGAGTTTTTCAAGTCGACTCGCCACTTCCGGATTCTTGAGATGGCTGGAAGGGAAAGGAAAGCAAATAAGAGATCTGATCTGTTCGGTTGTGTGAACTCCTCTGCATTCATTGGAATGTCTGAATCTCTCGCAATCTGTCTGGATGTCTGAATCTCTCGCAATCTGTCTTGATGTCTGAATCTATCGCAATCTGTCTGAATCTATCGCAATCTGTCTGAGTGTCTGAATCTGTCTGAATGTCTGAATCTATCGCAAGCTGTCTGAATGTCTGAATCTGTCGCAATTTGTCTGAATGTCTGAATCTCTCGCAATATGTCTGAATGTCTAGTTTGCGAAGAGTGTTGACTGCCTGTCTGTTGTTTCGAAAGCGGTGGTTCACTTGTGATTTGCCTGTGACGAAAGTCAAGCGAATAAGAAAAGCTTACTCTCGGACAGCGCGAGGATCCTTTTGCATCTGCTCCAAAATCATCCGCATCGCCGGGTCCCCGAGGATCTCCTGAATCTCCGGGTCTTCCATCGCGCGTCGGCGGGCCTCTTCCGGGTTGCTCTGATTTTCTAGCGTCACTTTGGCGAGACCTTCGCGTGCCTCTTGATTGTCCGGGTCCAGCTGCAGCGCCTTCTCAAAGGAATGCGCCGCTTTGGAGGGCTGCTTCATCGCCAGCAGGATGCTCGCCTTGCGAATGTGCGCCTTGACTGCAACAGAGGAAAAAACCCAGTCAAGTTGTGTTGCATAAATTAAAATCAAATTAAATTAACGGGCAAAGTTAATTTAAATAAAATATCCTATTTCAACAATTTTAAATAAAATAATATTTAATCTGATAGTCGCCGCTACTCAACGATCTAAACAAGTCCAAATTAATACAACCTCAACTCCAACGCGTTCTTCCCAAACTATAAAAAAGCCTTACCAAAACTGGGATCAAGTTTAAGACACTCATCGCAGTCCTTAATCCCCAGGCTGAACTCTAGCAGCTTGGTATAGGCAGCAGCCCGATTGCTGTACAGCTTAGCGTCCGAAGGGTTGCGCTTGATGGCCTCCGAGTAGTGTTTCAAGGCGGTTGGGTAGTCGCCCTTCTTGAAGAACTCGTTGCCCTTGTTCTTCTCCTCCTCGGCAAGCTCGGGGTTGATGTCGGCCTTCCGTTGCTCTTCTTGGATCGTTTTTTTTATCTAATGAGGAAGAGCATCGCCAACGTCAACGCAACTCATCCGTATATCCGCACCGAAACAACAGGCAATAGACAAACAAACAAACAGACAGACAGACAATCAGGCAGACGGACAAACAGACAGACAGACAGACAAGACAAACAGACAGTCAGACAGACGGACAAACAGGCAGATAGACAGACAGACACATTCAGGCACTAAAACAGGCAGGCGAAAGCTTATAAGCAGTCGGAGGCAGTCACATGCAGTCAGTCAGATAAGCGGCAAACGGAAGGCAGACACCGTTTGCATAACAGTACTGTAACTGTACCTCCTGCACTTTCTTGACGATGGCTGGATCACGGTGTTCAGCCAGGGACTTCTCGTAGTAGGTCTTGGCCGATTTGTAGTCTCCCAATTTGACATAGGCGCCACCGATGCGCCCAAATGCTCTGAACAAGGGGAAGATTTGGTGAAACGTCCCTACCGAACCACAGAAGAGCGAATTGAAGGTTGAATTACTTGGCAATCAGCTGATAGTCCGCACGATTCTCCCGGCCAATTTCAATCGCCTTCATGCACAGCTCGATGCAGTCCTGATGCTTGCCTTGCTCGAACAGAACAGCTGCAAAAGAGAAATCATACATCGTTAGGGTTATAAAGTGAAAGCTACAGGCAGGCAGGCAGACAGACAGACAGACAGACAGAGCAGACAGACAGACAGACAGACAGACAGACAGACAGACAGACAGAGAGACAGACAGGCAGAGAGACAGACAGACGGTGAGATAAACAGACAAAGAGGGAACAGTGCGCAAATCAACATAGAATTCAGTCAAACACAAGTATTACTATTAAGCCGGAACGTCTCTACGACAGTAAGAGAAACAATGATGTCGACGATGTCATACAGGCACAAGCACATCGCTGCCGCTAAACAGACAGGTTTCTGACTCAGACACAAATCACTGAAACCTTACCAATCATTACTAGCATAAAAGCACCCAATTAGACTTACCGGCTTTGTTGGTCTGATAGGTGACATTCGTGGGATCGAGTTCGATCGCGGCGTCATAGTGCTTCAACGCCGTTTCAAAATCCTTCTTCTTATAGGCCTCGTTGCCAATGTCCTTCTCGTCCCACGCTTTCTTCTGCTCCTCCGTCAGGTTCTTCGGACGCTCCTTCGGGTCCCCCTTCTTCGGCGCTGGAGTCGAGGAAGAAGAGGCTGTGGACTGGTGCGGCTTCGGTGAAGTAAAGGGAGCATCAGCGTCCTCCATTTCCGCGTCGTCATCATCCATCCCACCGGCACCGCCGCCCATCGCGCTGAGATCCACCCCCAGCAGCACACTCAACGCCTTGCTGACTCGCGGATCGCTGAGATGTGTCCTGCAAAATAGCGTAGTATTAAAATAAATCGGGATCAGAGATCGAACCCTGATGCGATAGGTGAACAATTACTCCGCGAACTTCCTTGAAGACAACTCACATGAGGCTACTGGGATTCGCCTGCAGATTTCGAATGATATTCTGAAAGTCCGGCTGGTTTGCAAATTCTCGCGTCCGCGGGTCATTCTGCAGCTTCTCCATCAGGCCTGGACCGGCGAAGGGGTTGGGAAAACCGCCGCCAGCGCCACCACCGGGTCCGGATGGAAACGCCCCACCACCCCGTCCACCACCTATCAAAAGGAATGAATATCCATACGAATCGGCACAACTGAACTCGTAAAAGGTAACCGAATTCCGTTGTGTTTCAACCGGTACTTACCGGTATTGGCCGCGGCAGCCCGCACCTCGGCCAGACCGTCCTTCAGCTGTTGATTACCAGGGTCGTGCTTCAGACCCTCCTCATACGCTTGCACGGCTTCCTCGTGGCGTTTCAGGTAGGCCAAGGCCGCTCCTTTCCGCGAATATCCCTTCAAGAAAGTCATACAAATACATAATCAATTAAAAGGGAGTGAGGCAACAGACTGGCAATGCATCTAAGTGGCCAATCAATCAAACAGTGTAACATACTGTGTTTACGATCTTTACCGTTAATCGATCAATCAACTGATGGTAGGAACAAGGAAAAACCCTACTCACTAAACGTTTGATTCCAAGATTTTTGACACCCGTCCACTCCTCACTTGATTTGGAATCGAGTGACATCAGCAGAATCTTATTCAGATGCCAGGGGGCGGAGCTATGGGCTCGCTTCAATCTAGGCTTGCGAGTGACATTCCGGAAATGACCCATAGTTCTGCCCCCCGGCATCCAAATAAGATTCTGCTGATGTCAATCGATTTCAAATCGAAGTTGGAGTGGACAGGTGTCAAAAATCTTGGAATCAAACGTTTTCCACAAAACGAAGTTTTACAGTGGAAGGGGTAAAAAAATGCTATGAAATGAAACTTGTTAATCAATCAATCAATCAAGCCCCGGGTCATAGCACGAAGTGGTGCGGGAAGAAACCGCACCTTGCCCCATGTGGGCTTCACGCCGACCGCCTTCTCGGCGTCCTCCAACGCCAGATCGTACTGTCCGTTCTTCGCGAACGCCGCCGAGCGGTTGCTGTAAAGGATTTCGTTCGCGCTGTCCAGCTGGATGGCTTCCGTGTACGCCTGGATGGCTTCCGCCAATCGATCGGCCTGCAGAGCCGCGTTGCCCTTATCTTTCAACTCAGCGACCTGTAACGCAGAGAAAGACCAATGAAAATCTTTACTGGCACGATAAAGCAGACCCGTGACTTACTTTGGGATCCATTTTCCAACAGACTCAGCAATACGGTCGAACTGGACAGGAAGAGAGAGTAACAATTAAAAACAGAAAACGCAAGTACTCATGCAAGTATAACATGACAAAAATTGTGAAAAATTGTTAACAAATAAACTAAACGTAAATCAAAGCACACAAATCAATCAATCAATCGATTGATGCCACGAATGAAGAGGTATTTGTTAGCTAATGAATTAATTAATCAATCAATCGACCAACCAATGGCATGAATTAGGTTTTGTAACCTAATCAATCAATCAACCAATGCCACAAATGAAGAGGTTTTTGTTACATAATCAATCATTCAATCAATCGACTCAGTAAAGTAGAAACCTGAGAGTGAGACCACTATAGAGTAACTTTCTACTGGACCTTGAACAGCAGCTTTCTCATCTCGGCGAATAAAATTTCTGTCCAAAAAAATAGTTAAGTCATCAACGAAATCTTGCAGTCAATAATGTCGTCAATTATAAATTTATTGTTTTCAATGATCACCGGTTTTAAATAAATCGTTCTCATCCCTTATTCCGTGCATAAATGACACGGACGAAAGAAATCCGGTGGGATTTCCGATTTCCGCTACAAATTTACAGATTTAAAGGCTTCCGGCCGGGAAAAAAAACTTGTAACGAGCAGAAAGAATGCAGGGGAATGAAAATGATCGACGATCGAAGATGTGATTTTGTCGGCGAGCTCCCCGAGAAGTTGCTCGCAAAATCAGCTGTCAAATCTAACGCATAAATTCAACTGCGCACTATAAATTCATCAGTTATTACTAATCCAATTTCATTACAAATTCTGAGATTCAGGCGAAACTGAAAATGAATTGCGTGATACACACATGGCAAAACCCTTGCGCTAACCGAGCTAAGCCATTACACTCGTTGTACGGCTGTTATACACAGCTGTCGAGTTGAAGCGCTTAATTCGGTCAACGCAAGGTTTTTGCCACGTGTGTAACTCACTGATCACAATCATTCCGAAAATAGCAGACAAAAAAGTACCTTCGTGTTACACGATGGACTCTTTACGTTCCGAATTGTGTGCCCAAACCTCCGAGAAATTGGACGATGGGGATTTGCGGGAAGTGGAGAGCCGAAAATGCGTCAGGAAGTTTAACTTCGAGCCGAAAAGTTCGCACTATCGAAACGAATTTTCGAGATGGCAAATGATGACTGGGGAAATTTCTGGATCGCAGTTGCGCATTGCGCACTCTGTGCAGTACGCATTGCGTGCCTTGCACATCAACGCTGGGTGCGCAATTGCGCATGCGCTCTGCGTGCCTTGCACATCAACGCTGGGTGCGCAACTGCGCATGCGCTCTGCGTGCCTTGCACATCAACGCTGGGTGCGCAACTGCGCATGCGCTCTGCACATGAAGGGATTCAGCGGTCATTAATCATCTACTGTTTCCAGAGACAAGCTAAACGCTACGCAAGTTCCCTTGCCAGGGCAAGAGTAAACCAAGAGTTCGAGAAAAAAATGTCCCGTTATTGTCTAGCTGAACCCAAATCGCGTCCCATCGCATTGCACACGCGTGCAGATGGCCAGAAGCAGAGAGAAAAAAGACCGGACTATTACTCGGCCTCGGATCGTTGAAAAGCTATTCTTAAGAAACTTAAAAAAGCCCAATTAAATTAAACAGCGGGTCTAGATCACTTTGCAAAAAAACATCCCACGAAAATAAGGTCCAAGACTAAACACGCGGCCACTCGGGCGCAACCACCAGTCGAAATTCGGAACGCAACCAATAACCACCAGTCGAAATAGGGTGCGCAACCAATAACCACCAGTCGAAATTCGGAGCTCTCTCAATAGTCGTACTTCAATTTCCGTGGCTTCATGAACTGCTCCACCATTTCGTCCGTGACAGCTGCCCGACGTTTCTGATGGTCCTGCACCAGCGCTTGCAGCAACACAATGAGCTCCTTCTTCAGCTCGCCCGTGAGGAGTTTCCCATTTGTGTAGTCCTAAGTCGAAGACACACAACATATTCATCGAAAATTCAACTACAGCTACGCAGAAACTTACTCCGGTTCGCCAGGCGTTGATTGATGGTTTGACCAGTCGAGTGCAATGTTTCGGTCCGATCAATCAATCTACCATTCGCCTACCAGTGATTAAGTCACTCAATCAACCAATCAATCGACCATTCGCCTACCAGTGTTTAAGTCAGTCAATCAACCAATCAATCAATCATTCGCCTACCAGTGTTTAAGTCAGTCAATCAACCAATCAATCGACCATTCGCCTACCAGTGTTTAAGTCAGTCAATCAACCAATCAATCGCCTACCAGTGTTTGAGTCAGTCAATCAACCAATCAATCAACCGCTTATTCGCCAATCTGGTAACGTCACGTGTCTTATGGCACAAGATCAGCCAAGCTTTTCGCGTACTACACCAAATCAATCAACGGCTGGTGAACCGTAGCAAGTTTCTCCGTTAGCTGCATAAAAAACCAACCTGACGGATCTGTTCGAGTCTCGCGTCATCCTCCAAGAAGAATGTGAGATACTGATACGAGATGTCCACATCGCAGTCACCTCCCTTTTCTCTGTGCTCCTCCACCGTCTGTCGGCCTCCCGAGAAAGCATACTTGTTGATCTGTAATGAGACAACGTCTGTTAAATAACAACTCAACCAGTTAAAACTGTCATTACGAGTAGGAAATACTGCCATTTTTTGCCAGATTCACAGTAAAGTAAGGACCTTATTCTTGATCTGCGCAGGAGTGTCCGTGAGGTAAATGGAAGACTGCGGGTCGCTCGAACTCATTTTGGTCTGGGCACCCTGCAGGGACGGGATGAAACTCGAATGCAGCAGTGAGGGCTTGCAGAATCCCAGCTTGGGCGCCACGTCACGAGTGATCCGGAAGTAAGGGTCCTAATCGCGGGAAGGGAAGGGAAGCGGGAAGTATGTCAGGTGAGCGGTGCACAATCCCGAAGAGCTCTATCCAAATGTTACCTGGTCAATACCGCATGGGATGAGACAGGGGATGTCCTTCCTCTTGCCGAAGATGAACGGGAAGGTGGAGCAGAACGCCGGCACCGCCTGGATCGCGGGGAAACCGACTTTCCCAATGTGGTCGCTCTCGGTGAAGCCGAAGACACCCTTAGCTTGACTGTACGTGACCGCTTTCTGCACCCTCAGGATGTTCCGGTAGAACGACGGTTCTTGCCTATACATAAGAACATCGTCAATGGAGACACAGATTTGTCTTGAACTTTCCGGTCCACTCGGAACGGCAAAAACCTTACGCCATAAAGTCCAGATCGCTGAAGATGAATGTCTTCTCCGGGTCGAAGCCCACCGCGATGATGTCTTTGGCATTCTCCTTGGCGAGCTCGTTCGCCTTCTCCAGGGTCAGATCTTTCCACAGGAATTTCTCGTCGTCCGTCAGCTGAATGACCAACGGTATGTCGAAGAGATCCTGAAGCTGCCTGCGCAGTGCACATCAATTCAGTGATTAAAAAGAATTCCGCGGAGGAAAGTATCATCCCATGTCACATCCAAAACTTAGCCAGCTGAATCGACGTACTTTGTGAACAGGAACGGTATCAAATGGCCCAGATGCATGGCCTCACCGGACGGTCCACGTCCGGTGTACAGGTAAAACGGCTTCTTGCTCGAGTAGACGTTCAATATCTGGTCCAGATCCCTAAAGGATAACAATGCAATCGAGCACTCAGGAATTCAGCATAGCACAAACCGATTCATTTTTAGCACCGGTAGACATACCGATGTGAGAAAAAGATCTTTCGTCGAAGCAGATGCGGCATCGGTTTGCCGGTAACCTGCTCGAACTTATCCAGCAATGCAGTCTCTACGGGCTGGCTTCCAAACAGTCCTTCACAGAAGAGCAAACACCGTTGGAGCGAAATAGGAAAGACTAACAGTACTGCCACCATTTCGATCAATCGATCTTATATTCATGAACTGTTGAACAAATGACAATCTGTCAATCAACCTAAAACACTGACCAGTGTGGAAGCAAGTCAATCGATCAATCAACCGATCGTTCGCGTCAATCGATCAATCAACCAATCGTTCGCGTCAATCGATCAATCAACCACTCGTTTGCGTCAATCGATCAATCAACCAATCGTTCGCGTCAATCGATCAATCAACCAATCGTTCGCGTCAATAGATCAATCAACCAATCGTTCGCGTCAATCGATCAATCAACCACTCGTTCCCCTGAATTGATGTAGAGTACCACCTTAACGTGCGGCAGCGAAGTTTGCGGCCCTTGCACAAAAATTGGATTTCAAAACAATCAAGGGAAAACAAGAGAATAATGAAATCTATGAACTTCTTACGGATAAGTTTGGTGTAGTCCACTCCGGCCGCGGATTTCGTTTGTACATTCCAGGGAGTGACAACGTCATCGGAATCGCCTGCGCCTGCTGCTGATGTCTCCCCATTGATCGCTGCAGCCGCCAACGTCTCGGTGATGCCATTTATTTCGGCCATGCTCCCTGTAATAATACCAGCGAGACGGAGAAACGATTAATACTCAGACTGACAAATATATCGACACGTCGCTCGGCTGATGCAACCGATAAGGAAGCCACACCTCTAATTGCCACAGATCAAGTCAAGAGGTCTCCGTCCGAAACAACTTACCAGAGAATCAATTAGCCGAGTTACTCGATTTGCCGGAAGAAGGGACGACCACTGTCGTGTAGCGAAGTAAAAAGCAATGAAACGAGGGACTGCGGAACCGGATGCGCGTGGATGTAAATAAGATTTTCGTGGATGTAAAATAAAATTTCCTTCGCAACGTCCAAAAAATTACGTTGCAGAATCTACTCTCGCAGGTGATGATGATCACGGTCCGAAGGTTTGGGATTTCGGGAAAGGTGACCGATTCTCCGTTGACAAGACGAAGCGGCTTCGGGAACGGAGAAAACGTCGTGGTCGCGGACAAGGAGAATGAATTTTAGAGCTCTTCAGTTTTCGATGAATGAAAATTTCAGTCGATTGTTGTGACGTCACTGCGGTGCCAACATACTATGGCGGGCCGCTTACAACGATGGAAAACCAGCAATGTATTCATCCGGTCCTCATTCGTGGGCTTAATATGGTGAGCCAGTCGGTACAAAATCCATGCCATTTGGATTTTATCATAAACAAATCCTGTGATCCTCCTCGCCTTTCCGATCCATCCTGCACCCTGCTACTCATCCGCAGTCCGGACAATTTTTTTTATTAGGCAAATTTGTAGTGCTCTTCACGATGTGGCCGAGGACCGCCCAGCTGGCGTACCGGAGATCGGCGGCCCTCTCGCGAGGATTTCCCCGACAGGTAAGAAATTCCCTTAATTTTTATTGCCATTTTCCACGTTGTATTACCTTTTTTTCGTTTAACAGCTGCACAGCAGCACGGCAGCTCTGAACGTACTTTCACTACGAGGTAATATTCGTCGCAACCGTGGGCTGTTGTTTGATGGGGGGAATGTATGAAATATTCACTTGTTGATTTCATCTCTTTTTAGATAATCCCCACCCTTCGCGATCTTCCTCAGTGCCACGGTGCGTTGTTGCCGATTTACATGACGACGGGGATTGGTAATAAATTTCGCTGTTACAGGTCACTGCACAGTATCAGCGGCAACCGTGGATTTCACTTTACGGCCGTACGAGGTGGGCGGTTGTGTTGGGCTGTGTGTCCGTCGGATTGATTGATTGGTTGATTATGGTCACCGTGTCTGATTGATTGATTAGTTGATTATGGTCACCGCGTCTGATCGTTTGATTGATTGATTATGGTCACTGAGTTTGATTGATTGATTGGTTGATTATGCCACTGCGTCTTATTGATTGATTGGTTGATTATGGTCACCGTTTTTGATTGATTGATTGGTTGATTATGCCACTGCGTCTTATTGATTGATTGGTTGGTTGATTATGGGCATTGCGTCTGATTGATTGGTTGATTATGGCCACCGCTAATATTGATTTATGTTACGCTGATTGATTTTGATTGATTTCATACTGGCTTCCGATGATGTGTGTTCTTGCTGCTTGCGATCGATTGTTGTAGCCATTCGGCAACCGATATTTCGCACGCAACAACTAAATTGATTTTTACATAGGGCAAGAGATTCGGACGGTGAAGACGCCCCCGTTTGCCGACTCCATCAGCGAGGGAGATGTTCGGTGGCACAAAGGTGTGTACCGCTTCCGTGGACTTGGAATAGTTGGTTTGGTAATGCACCGAGATTGAAATCCAAATGTCACTTCATATCTTTTATTTTTACAGCTGTGGGAGACCAGATTAAGGAGGACGACGTGGTCGGCGAGATTGAAACGGACAAGGTCAGTCTTTTATTCATATACTTCGTTGTCATTTGTCTGATATGTGAATTTGTTAAAATTTATTCTGATTTTTCGTTTTAATTTTTACCAGACCTCCATTCCGGTTCCGTCACCTGTGTCTGGAGTTATTACGGAGCTGCTGTTCAAAGATGGCGAGAAAGTCACCGCTGGCGCCCAACTATACAGAGTTCAGATAGGTAAGCTGAAAACAGTACGAGAAGGACAGACAGACAGACAGACCGATAAACAGACAGACAGACCGATAAACAGACAGACAGACCGATAAACAGACAGACAGACAGGCAAGCAGACAGGCAACAGACAGACAGACAGACAGACAAACAGACAAACAGACAGACAGACAGACAGACAGACAGGCAAGCAGGCAGACAAGCAGGCAGGCAGAATTCTAAACCAGAGATCGACGTACGTACTATCAGCAACGAGTAATACGTTTCACGCCCTGAAGGTGGCACTGGAAAATCTGCTGGGAAGGATGAGGCCAAAGCTGAAGAGAAGCCCGAGAAGCAAGCTGCTCCCGTACAACAGCAGCCCAGCAGATCCCAAAGCGAAAACAGCGGCCCCATCCCGACATCGGCACCAAAAGTCCCGCCGATACCGCAGGGACCGATCCGCAGCAAGCCGGCATCCGAAGTTCCAGTCACACCATCCAAAGGCCCGTCAACGTCTGGCTCGGATGCACCGCAACCGGGCGCACGAACGGAAAACAGAGTAGCTTGCATTATGCTTTCAAATGAATTTTTCAACGCTCTCAAGAACGTTATTGGCTTTCCAGGTGAAGATGAACCGCATGCGGCTTCGCATAGCCGAACGGCTCAAAGAGGCTCAGAATACCGCCGCTATGTTGACTACTTTCAACGAAATCGATATGTCGTAAGTTGATTTCACGTTATAAATTCCGTCTAAACTTGCCAATTGAATTTTTTTGGCTCGGTCATTTAGAAATGTCATTGAAATGCGGAACAAGTACAAGGATGGCTTCCAGAAAGTGCACGGAGTCAAGCTCGGTTTCATGTCGGCGTTCGTGAAGGCCGCGGCTTACGCCCTGAAGGACCAACCTGTTGTCAATGCCGGTAAACTATTTTTCTCCCTATCTCATTCGAGCGGATTACTTGAAAGGAATATTTGGTCTGCAGTCATCGATGGAGGCGAAATTGTCTATCACGATTACATCGATATCAGCGTCGCTGTGGCTAGCCCGAAGGGCCTTGTAGTGCCTGTGATCCGGAATGTGGAGAATATGACTTATGCGGACATTGAAAAGACCATTGTCAAGCTGGGAGAGAAGGTAAGGGTAATTTTTACTGTTGTTGCATTGAGGAGAGATTGGGAGTAGCTCAGACGGAATCAGGCAGTTGTTTCGTTTTCAGGCGCGCGATAATCAACTGGCGATTGAAGACATGAGCGGTGGCACGTTTACCATCAGCAACGGCGGCGTCTTCGGCTCGCTGATGGGCACTCCCATCATCAACCCGCCGCAGTCGGCTATCCTCGGCATGCATGCTACCAATGACCGGCCCGTAGCGATCAATGGACAGGTATGTCTGAATTTCCGTAGTCGCGGGTGCCTTGCTTGCACAGTCAGACACACAGTCAGACAGCAGACAGACAGACAGACAGACAGACAGACAGACAGATGGACAGACAGACAGTTAGTAACTTGTTTTCCCCAAGAGATCTTTTTAATGTAGGTTGTGATCCGCCCCATGATGTACGTTGCATTGACCTACGATCATCGGTTGATTGATGGTCGTGAGGCGGTCACTTTCTTGAAGAAGATTAAATCTGCAGTGGAAGACCCACGCACTCTTCTGCTAGAGCTCTGAACGGACTTATTTCTAGCTTGGTTATTTTTTGTGGGGATGTACGTTGTGGTGTGTGTAGCGTATTTTATTCATGTGGTAGCTGGTAGCAGAGTTTTTAAGAATTGCCTGTAGGTGCCCGTACTACTGAAAGTAGTCAGTGGAGTCCTGCCATAGTTTCGTCAACTACATAAAACAGCGTCATTCGAGATATGATTACAGCAATTTTATTCGAAAGGAAAACGAGCAACTGTTCTGATTGCAGACTTACTCTTGTGCTGTATGAAACTGTTGTACGAGCACACAATGGAGTGTTATATATCATCAATAGACAGACACACAGACAGGCAGTTAGATAAATAGATAGACGGACGGAAACTCAGAAACAGACTGACAGACTCACAAACAAAAAGACACAGGCAGGTACAGAGACAGACAGAGAGACAGACAAACAGACAAGCAGATAGATGGACAGACAGGCAGTCAGACAGATAGACAGCCTTATTACTGTGCACGCTAACGTAGTATGCATATGCATCGTAGGCAGAGACAGAAACTGGCAGACTTATTTGTAGCTAATTTACAAGTAAACAAATATAATTACTGGTATTTAAAATTACAGTCGACAATGCGTGCGTTCTAATGTGAAAATATAGACACACAGACAAACAGACAGACAAGCAGACAGACAAACAGACAAACAGACAGACAGACAAACAGACAGACAGACAGACAGACAGACAGACAGACAGACAAACAGACAGACAGACAGACAAACAGACAAACAGGGCAAATGAGCAGACAGTCTTGTGGTTGCAAATTGAGTGAGACATACGATAAAGGGACAAATCAAATTTTGGGTCTTGTTGTTTTCGTATTTATCTCTTCTTCCCGTGCTTGCTTTTCTACGCCTCCTATCCGCCACGCATGTTCCTACCTCAAAGCTTTGGCCAAGCTTATCGGTCTCCAACGTCACCCCGCAGTTGACGGAAATGGATCAGGATTCCAATGAAGAAACATCCGAGTCAGCAGCATCCTCCACATATTCTACCTTCACTCTCTACCCCGACCTGGAATTCCTTCCCGATTTCACCCATCAACTGTCCGTAGTTCCATCGGGGGCGCGGCGCTTGCCCGGCCTGCCGGCAGGCAACCTCTACAGCGGCGCGAAGTTTCACGGACATCAGCAGAGCCGCGGAAACAGCTACGACGTGGAGGTAATTTGAGTGTGAATTTTCGTTCTCTTCTAGAGAGATCAATCAATCAATCGATCTTTGAATTGAGCCAATTCAACAAACCGTCAATCGATCAATCAACGGCTTCGCTAAATGGAATCATGAACAAGCGTCCATGAAACAGTTTTCTTAGCTACCATTCTCGTATTTCTCAACTTCCAACGAGAATATTGTCATAACATTTTATTGGATTTGATTTTTGTCCAGGTGATATTGCATAACGTCGATTTGGAGACATCGTATCTGTGCGGATTCCTGAAGATTAAAAAGTTAACGAAAGACTTCCCGGAATTGACAACATTTTTCGACGGCGAAGTGATCAATGAGAAGCATCCATTTCTGACCAGAAAATGGTATGGCAAATCACTGTCAGCAACGTCAATATTAGTGAAACATCCGTTCGGTGTCATAAATTTTATTTTAAAAATGTTTTAAAAATAATATAAACACATTATTTATTTAAATATATTTTAAATTTATTTTATATATTTTAAATTAATTTAAATATATTTTAAACATATTTTATATATTTTAAATTTATTTTATATATTTTAAATTTATTTTAAATTACTATATGGCGACACTGTCCATAATAAATAAACTAAAATATAATTTTAATTTAGTTTTACTTCAAATCGCAAAAATGGAAATCTATGAAAGATCTGAAATTTACTTTAAATAAAATGATATTTTATGCACAACGTTATTTTAATGATTTTAAATAAAAATAATATTTTGCTTTTTATGTAGTTGAACTAACTTCTGCCATGAAATTAAATTTGTTTTGAATTTTAGATAATTGCAAGCACGTTATTTTTGGTTTCAGGGACGCTGACGAAGAAGTGGATCGAAAACATTGGGTACGAAACGTCAGCTTGTAAAAGTTGATTGATGCTAATTGATTGATTGGCTGATTGATTGATTGGCTGATTGATTAGTTGGCTGCTTGATTGATTGGCTGATCGATTGATAGGCTGATTGATTGATCGGCTGCCTAATTGATTGGCTGCTTGATTGATTGGCTGATTGATTAATTGGGTGATAAATTGATTGGCTGATTGATTGATTAGCTGCTTGATTGATTGACTCCTCGATTGATTGGCTGATTGACTTCTTCCTTCCAGGGAAAATTTCCGTCCTTCTTGCGGTACAGCAAAACTTTCAACAACGACGGATTCAGCTATGACGAAGTGCAAAACAGCGATTACATCTACATGCGCTGGAAGGAGCATTTCCTTGTGCCAGACCACACAATACGCGAGGTCACTGGGTAAGAAGGAAGGAAGGATGGACTTTTCTTATAACTGAATTGGGAAAGAACGGAGATTTTCCCTCCCGATCGGAGTGGTTTTTCTCTCACAAATACCTGTTTGCATATTATGATTTTACAATTAGGAAGAAATAAATTCCTGCACCACTTTGCGTTATGGCCCGGGGCTTGATTGATTGATTGATCAGCCGCGTTTCCGAGGTTTCATTTTTTTTATCTTCGCAAAACGTCGTTTTGTGAAAGTGGTGCAGGAACTTATTTCTTCTTCCTTGTGTTTTTTGAAACCGCGGATGTGATTTCCAATCCTAGACCCCAATGTAAATCAAGATGTAGGCAGGTATTTGTAGAAGAAAAACCCACTCCGATCAGAAGGGAAAATCTCGGTTTTTTCCTCCCCAAGTGAAACTTTCCGCTGTCAAAATTTGTACGCGCACAATTTCCATCCGCAGAGCTTCCTTTGCCGGGTTTTACTACATTTGCCTGCAGAAAAGCCTGGGGAAAATCGAGGGCTACTACTACCACCGCTCGTCGGAGGAGTTTCAGTCGCTGGATCTGCAGCAGATCGTCGATTACAGCCACGAGGTTTACCAGTTCCGATGAGGAAGGACTCGTGTCCCTTTTCTCCGTTTTTACCGTAAAACCTTTTAATTTCCTCAGTTTTTACAAGACCCAGTGACATTTACTGGTTCGCGTCTTTTGACAGCGTAGATGACGCTTACGGCGTCCTTTTTTGTTCGCACTTCTCAAAGGATACTCAAAGCGGGTTCCGGTGATTCCACGCTGTTTTGTGCAGCAAGTTTTCTGTTCGGTTGTGCCTCTTTATGTCCCATTAAGCGGATGTGCATTGGAAAACCAGACCGACTTGCTCGGGCCAGCAACCGCGGCCGATTTTAAAGAATTAGAAGTTAAAGTGCTTTCCGAGAAACTTCCGTTGACCGGCGCGGTCGCTCCCGTCGAATCGGAGAAGGTCAAGGAGAAGTGTAAATTCTGCACAGTCGCGACATGCACGGACACATTCCGCTCTAAAAACGGCAGAATGACATGATAGTCGATGGGGTCGACGCAGACGGACACCTTCTCCACGGATCGCTGCAACAGCTGCGCAGTCACCGGCGGCAACGCGCGCCTCCGCTTCCCGAAGGCCAAGACAACCTTCAGATCGAATGTCAGCTGCAGGGCCTGGTTCTTCGTCGTCCCGGCCGGTAGTCCGGCCTCCACGTGGTCGCTGTAGCACTGCGCGACCGTCTGGTAGACCTGCTTGGTGGCCTGGTCGGTGAGGGGAGCTCTCCGACTGCTGCCGCTGAAACGGACCAGTTCCGCGTTGAGGGTTTGCAGCGCTGCGTGCAGCGTCACCGAGCCGCGTGACGGCACCGTGACGGTGTATTGGACGACCTCACCGGATTCGTTGGTCTCCTCGACGGTGTGGTCCTGGAATGGCGGGGTGTTGAGCGACCATCGCGCGGGATCCTGGTCTTCCCGGAGAGCATTCAGCGTCGCGTGCTTCCATGCGTCAAGCATTTTGCCTAGCCAGTCGTTGAAGACGAGTGCGAGGCAGGTGTCGAGCTCGCGGTCCACCAGGTCGGAGAAGCCGGAGAGGGAGTCGTCGTGGGCGAAGACCTTCTGTGCGGCGAGTTCCGCCATGAAGGCGTAGATCTGCTCGTTGCGGGCGGGTTGCGGTGTCTGCTTTGTCAGTCGGGCTTGGAGAAGCGGTAGGAGGGACGCGATCATTTCGGCGTAGGCTTTCATCGCGTCTTCCCGCATCCAGGCGTCGTCGCGACGAGTCTCGGTCTGGCGGATCTCCTCCGCGAGCTTGGAGAGTTTCGTGGAAATTTGCCCGATGCCAGGGTGAATAGGGACAGCTGTGGACGCACCCAATTTTAGACCTGTGAAAAAAACCGATTGTCAGTTCTATTAAGTTGAATTTTAAGACTAATTTGAAATCATGAAATGAATTTTATTCCTATATTGTAATTTAATCTCTCATAGATTGTCTCTCATGTCTGTCTGTCTGCCTGCCTGTCTGTCTGCCTGTCTGTCTGTCTGTCTGTCTGTCTGCCTGTCTGTCTGTCTGTCTGTCTGCCAGGCTGCTTGCCTCACAATCCGTCTTACCAGGATACTTTGCTCTGGTGCTGATACGGTCACCACCGGCTTCCACCCCCTTCAAAGACGTCACAAACTTTGTGCGCGACGCGAAAACATCACCCTCCCGTGGCGGCCTGTCAAAGTCATCCAAATGCCGGCCGATATCGTCCAGGACGCCTGCCGTCCGCTCCTGTACCAGCGCAAAGAACCGCGCACGAATGGAAACCCGCAGCAGCGCCAGAACGTCCTCCGTTGACACGCTCA
>LRSR01007549.1:0-11689 GCA_001579985.1 Hypsibius dujardini
GTCTGTCTGTCTGTCTGTCTGTGTCTATTTGTCTGTCTGTCTGTCTGTCTGTCTGTCTGTCTGTCTCTCGGTCTGTCTGCCTATCTCTCTCTCTGTCTCTCTCTGTGTCTCTCTGTCTCTCGGTCTGTCTCTCTCTCTGTCTCTCTCTCTCGGCCGGTCTGTCTGTCTGTCGTATCATATGTTGCGAAATGAGAAGTATTAAGAATATCACGACATTAGGCCCAAACGGGAAGGAGTTTCACGATACGAACCGGTTCAATACTCTCTTATTGACCAGTGACTGGCCACAACAACCACCAGGCATCGCTCGCTAGTTAATCAACCAATCTAACCACTCAAAACGTTAAACACTTACCGGTAATTCTGAAGAGCCGAACAAAACATATGACTGAATGCAAAACATATGACTGAAGTGAAGAATCAATTCACTCGGAGTCAACCAACCATGAGCTTTTCCCTATTCGCAGTTTGCATCTCGATGCAACCGTTAAATATATGAATAACCAACCCAGTTCCGAATTTTTGGTAAACCATTCAATAAATAATCGAACTTGATTTAAAAACAAAAACGCGTAATTCAAAAAAATCGACTAATCAATCAAACAATCAACCGATCAACCAAATGATCAATCAACCAAACAATCAATCAACCAAACAATCAATCAACCAAACAATCAATTAATCAACCGAACTATCAATCAACCAAGCCATCAAAACTCATCCTTCGATCAATCGATCTGCAGCGTTCTTCTTGCTAATCGGTCAATCAACTGCAGCCGGCCACGACCACTTCCTTCCGCCTCGCCCACCACTACGAGTCTCTCCTAAGTTCCAATACATACGTCGCTCAGTCTCATCCAACTCGAAAGTCTGGATCTTCACGAGCTTCTCCTCCGAGACAAATCGCACTTTCTTCTTCCTTGCCACGGCAGCTGCTCCGCCGGCTGCAGCTCCGCCATTCTGCAGTTGCTCACGCTGTCGCCTCCGATCCAGCACGCAGGTCAACAGGCCAGATGGACCTCTCCTTCTCCCCTCTGCAATCAAAAACAGCACACGCACTATAATTAATTTCCAAATGCAAAAAAAAGATAAAACACCCCGGATTTATTTTTATAAATAATTATCAGCAGTTACCAGTTAAAAATAATAAATCTCTACAAAAGTCGCAAAATTAGATATGCAAGTAAAAATCAAACTAATTTTGTCAGTTAAATACATATTTAAAAAATAAATCTCAGAAAAGAGGAGAATTAATTTTTATAAAGATTCTTTACTAAAATAAAAAAATTTCTGTGACGTCGCAAAACTAGATTTTGGTGCAAAGTAAAAATTACTTCTAAAATTAAAATTAAAATTAAAAAAATTAAAAAAATTAAAATTGCACTTACGGGACCAGTCGATAGTCGATAATTCATCCACTTCCGTTTGATCGAGGGTGTTGCGCGGTTCGCCCAGCAGGCCTGGAAAGTCACCGTTATCATCTTGCTGTGCGTTGCTGTCATGCGATGGGCTCAATGGCGGACCATTCTGGAAAAAACTCCTCTCGTCCGCGGCTTCTTTTAAGCGTTTGCCGGAACCCGAATTCAGCGGGTCCTCTACCGGTTTACGCTTTAAATGTTCACCCCCACCGCCGGCGAAGCCGCCAACCATGGCAGCGGGACTAAAGGGAGGTGACCTGAACTGCGTTTCCATCAGTTAATGTGTGTGACCGGTTGATTGATTGATTGATTGGCTGAGCGTTTTCCGTGTGGGTCTTCTTTCTTGGGTTTTTTGGCAGTCAAAACTGCAGAGGAACGGATGGACTACCTCTCCAAATGTTAGATGAATACTTAAGAATATGTAAAATGAAAAATTTTATGGAAAAAAAGGCGAATGTGAAGGTACACGGAAGAGACTTCCTTTTGCTGCCGAGTACGAAGGAAATTTTTATTTTTGCGAAAACAATCTGACACAAATGTGAAGCGAGAGCTCGATTGCTCGGAGGCAGGAGGCAGTTGAAATGGTGATTGTTGCGTGGTCTGAATGGGGGAGTTTTAGTGCTGTTTCTATTTGAGCCGCGGGCCACACATACACACATGGTCATATTAGAGCTCTGGTGTAGTTAAAGTCGTTGTAGTCCTACTGCCTTAAGATCCTGCGGAGGTCTTAATATTGGCTGGAAGTCGGTTAGCGCTACAATGTAAACATATGTGTGCTCAGTACAAAAATCTTCCAGCGTGGCTGACTGCATTTTTGCTGTGTGCGTTTCTAGGTCGTTCTACTATCTGATGTCTTTTGCCGATTGTAATTTTTATGCGATTCTATTTCACGTGTACGTTACCTCTGCTGTTGTTTTTTTGCGGGGGAAATTCGTGGACATTGTCGCGTGAAATCAAATTAAAGGTAAAATATCTTCAGTTTAGATTTGCTCTTTCGTTGATTGAATTGGATTGGGCCCACAGTACAATGCTTTTTTCGGAGAATGAAATTGTGTTAAACTTATATTTTTTACGTGGAATCCCTTGGGGAATTGCTGATGGCGGTGCGGTAATTTCAGTCTGAGTTCAAGTCCCCAAACGGGTAATATTTGGTTGATTGATTGATTGATTGAGTAGCCTGAATAGCATGTTGAATAACATGACATCGGGTCGGTTGATTGGTCAGTTGATTAGTGGATAGATGGTATTTTTTATTGGAGATTCTGTGTTTGATTAATTGGTTCGTTGATTGTTTTTCCTTTGGCCCTTCTATATGATTATTGCATCTGTTTAGCTTTTAAAAATAATTTGGTCGGCTGATGTAGTTGTCAAGCAGCCGGTAGGCTGCTCGTAGACAGATGTCCTCTACATCTCCAAAGATGGATTGATTGATCAATTTGATTGTCATGCATCAGATTGTGATTGATCGGTCACGATGAAGTAAAATCTGTCTGACCATCTGGGATTTTTCAGTATTCGCGCAATGAGAAAGAGTTGTAGATTTTTTTGTACTTTGCAGGTTTTATTTTTGCGTTCGTGCCTGCCTGGTGCCGGCTTACTGCTGTAGAACTTCGTGTCGGAACGGAGCTGATTCACTTCGGTTGTCCGTGACAATTGATTGCGCCGTGCGTCCTCACTGGACACTTCCTTTCATCTCGATTTCACGTACGATGGCAGTAACCATCACTTTCCCCGAGTCATGCCTGTGCAGCACCGAGCGGCTGACCGCGGCGGCAAAGAGGTGGCGATTCTTACGGAAACTCAAACGCTACGACCAGATGGACTTTCAGTTTGCTCTCTGGCAGGTTTGTGTGCTCCGGACATGCATTGCGTGGTGGTCAAGTCAAACACTTTCAAATCGTACTGTGTACTTGAGCAGAAATGGAACTTTTGAGACTGATTTGACCGTCTAATGGGGTTGTGGTCAAGTAATAATGAGGGAGATGATTTTACTTTGAACAAGGAAATGATTGATTGATCGATTAGAGGATTAGTGTTCACAAACTTATCACGTTACTGCAGAATTTACTGTGTATGTAGTAATTAGCTAAGGTAGTTATGGGTGGCTTCCAGGTCGTATCAGTACAAAACCATCTCGAGGGAATCTAAACTAGATTAAGCAGTTGACTGATAAATGTGTTATTTACAGTAATCGTGGGGATTGCCTTAATCCCATCCTGCCTTTACGTCATGCGTAACCGCAGAAGGGCAAAAGCATCTGTTCTTTTTGCAGATGGTACACCTCATAATAGGCCCGCGGAAAGTATACCGCAACTTTGTCAGCCGGAAGGAGACGAAAAATCAGTTTGCCCGCGACGACCCAGCATTCCTTGTGCTGCTCGCCGGCTTCCTCTGCCTCTCATCCGGCCTTATCACCCTCGTCCTCGGGCTCGGCTTCCTCGGCTTCGTCAAATTCTTCCTCTGGTCCGTCTTCGTCGACTGCATCGCGACCGGTCTGGTCGTGGCCACCGTAATGTGGGCCATCACTAACCAATTTTTCCGCGCCGATCCTGCCCTGGACGTGGAATGGGGCTACTCTTTTGACATCCACCTGAACGGGACGTTTGCCTTTCTCGTCTTTATTCACATTCTCCAGCCGCTGTTCTACTACCCTGTGCTGAATGCGTGGGACTTTGTCGGGACGTTTCTGTCCAACACGCTTTATCTATTGGCGTGTACCTATTACCTGTATATCACCTTTTTAGGGTACTCTTCGGTGCCGTTTTTGAAGAGCACTAAGAGGCTGCTTTCCGTCTTTCCCATCATGGTACTTTTATATATTGTTTCTTTGTCGGTCGGGTGGAACATTTCACGGACAGTGATGAATTTCTATCATTACCGGGTGATGTAGACAGACTCTGAATACACATTGTAAAATCTCTATTTTTTTCTTCTTTTTCCGTTATAAACGGCTATAAGCTTGATGAATTGGTGAAAACATCTGACGGCACGGGCAATACTAAACTAATTCTATGTTCCAAGTTCCATCACCACTTTAGCGCCGGACAAGTTTAGTCGGGAACACTTCCCTGGAGAGATTATAGACATTTTCGCCATTCCCATCACAGACTATCCCCTGCAAGTGCCCGTCTACGCGACTGATTTCGGTGATGACTCGGACTGTGGGAAGTTTCGCCCAAATTGTGCCCATAAAATCGTCGTGGTAAGTCTTTGTCGCCCGATCAACGACGCCTTCCTGCTTTGCGGACGTCGACGGTCCGGTCTGCCGGTTCCGGAAAAGCGTTTGCCGTGTCACGACGACGGGTATCTCAAATTCCGCGTGGATGCGGGCTATCAAGTCGGAGAGTTTGGCGTATGCGAGGTTGCCGGCAAAGGGTTTGTCGGCAGAGTACGCAGAGGTTTTTGCCATGACTGACCAATGAAATGCTGTGACGCTGTCGATGCAGATTAACGCTACATCCGGCCGGTTATGAAGCGTCAGTTCCAGTTGTTGCAACGCCAGAATGAATTGATCTGTAAGAAATTTCTGACAAATCAAGTGGTCATGGTCATCGATCAAGAGAAACGAATCAGACGTGAACAAGACCTTCAATCAACCAATCAATCAACCACGTTGCATACCAACCAAAGCTGAAACATTGGACCACTTCCACTTTGTCGAGGAATTTCCGCATTTCACCCTCCGCAATGTGATCTTTCTCCTGAAGAATAGCATCCTCAATAATGCCAACAAGTCGGCCGAAGTTCCACCTGTGATCCAGGTCAAGCAACACAACCTCGCCTCCACATCCACCCAAAGCGTGGTCCAAAACACAGCGAGCAACAATCTCAACCGTCAGCAGCGTCTTTCCCGAGCCGGAAAACCCGTTGATCTCCAACAATCCCGTTCGAACGAGGTGAATGTCAAGATCGAGGAATGCGGGGGAAATGTCGGGACGCTTGCGGACTCGGCAAAGCAGCTAAAAAAACAACAATCTCACGATTACACACGTGATAAAAACCTTGCGCTAACCGAGTCGAGCCATTACACTCGTTCGACGCATGGCTGTTATACACAGCTCCGAGGTAAGTGCTTAATTCGGTCGGCGCAAAGGTTTTGCCACATGTGTGTGATAAAATTGATCGTTTTCTGGGTGCATACCTCTGCTGCGCTTTCCCATTCCATTTTGCAAGTAGGAAACAATAATAATGGTAAATATTTTTTACTTCCTTCCCTTCACCACAGTAAAAAAGAAGTACTTCGAAATCGACAGTAAATGCAAAAGAAAAGAAGAATACAAAATAAGCGTGCACGTAAGTAATAAATTGGATACACAGAACAAATTCAATAAACAACCGAGCAGATCGGATGAACAGTTAGAACTGACAACGAATTTACAGGAACAAACAATTAGTTTGTAGGAACAATCAGAAAATTCACAGGAACAACAGAACATATCGTTCGCGAGCAGCAAAATTCATTTTCTAGGTTCTATTTTTCAGTTTGTTTTCAAACGAAAGATTATTCTCGCCATTACTTTACTTTTTCAACTTTCCGCGTCATTATCCCGCACTCTTGCGCTTATAATGCGGCCTCTCACCGACCTCGCGGATCCGGTGGTGGGAATTCTTTTGGCCCAAAACAACGTGACAGCCAAAAACCGTACGGAGTCATACGGACCGGGAAGGCTCTTCGTCACCGAAGAGTACGTAATTCTCCCGAAATCTTACCCAAACTATCAAAGGCATCAGTCAAGGAACTTTTCTTTCAGGTGTGTGTACTGGATTTCGCCCGAACAGAAGGGCTTCGTGCTGTCGTACCTGGAGATCTCTCTGCATGCCATCAGTAAGGATCCCTCCAGTTTCCCCGAAGAGTGCATTTACGTGTTACTCGACAGCAACGAAGGGCAGTCCTCGTCAGACGACGAAGAAATGGAGGTCGAAAATGCTGGTAGTGTCAACGGAAACGGAAACGGGATGAGTGGAGGAGCGGCGGAACGGGAATTGTGTTTTGTGCCGGAAGACAAGTCAGCGTTGGATGCCATTTTTCAGGCCATGGCGAACGGCCAGGCTTTGCATCCCGACCCCGCGGACGCCGACTCGGAGGATGGGGAAGAGGACGATGCGGACGAGGGAATGGACGGGGAAGTACTGGATCAGGGCGCGGGGGATATTCTGGCGGATGGCGCTCAGCAGGATGGGCAGTTTGATGATGATGAGGATGACGACGCGGCCGCCGGAGCGAATCATCATCAGCATTTCGGATCTGGTGATGCTTGATTTACTAGTATGTGGGAGTTGGCTGGTATACTTCTCTTTTGTGTGGCATGTTCGCGATTGTCAGCAAATTTAGATTAGGATTTGAGACCGACGCACGGGGTTTAGTCTAGATTTTTCATTCCTTCCTTCCTCCTTCGTTTTTTGATTGATTAGAAGCCGGAGTATATCACATTGGCTTCTTCGATCAGAGTTTTTCTTGGCGAGTGAACAGTATATTGATGGCTATGCAGCATGCTCGATTTATCCGGTTATAATGTCTTTGCTTATCTACGGGAAGGTCCTCTGATTGATTGATTTGTTTTGGCGAATATAGTATTGCTGTCACATTCCATGCGACATCGTTGATTGATTGATAACTCAACGGTCGCTGACTTACTGTACATATACGCTGTTGCTACACACGTGGCAAAATTCTTGCGCTTACCGAGTTAAGCACTTTAACTCGTGACTGTGTACAGCAGCCAACAGCCATGAGTCGAACGAGTGTAATGGCTTAATCGGTTAGTGCAAGGTTTTTGCCAAAAGGCCGGATAGAAATAACGCATTGGGTTTAGCGTTGGTTGATTGATTTTTCTGGACCAAAAGAACTTAGGACAACTTTGCCGATTCCAGGATGTTTTCCATCTTAATTGTTTACCCTCGGCTAAAATATAAACAACTCTTCATAGACCTAAAATTGTTCTGCGTAGATTACAGCAAAATAGTTTTCAGTTAGATTAAAAAAGCCAGGGGAGCACAGTGAGGGGATAAAGGAACTAGGTCCTGATCTTTCGCGACAGAAACTTGCATTTTCAGGTTAGCTAAATTCCTTCTAATTAATCGGAAAGATGCTCCCGGGTCCCAAATATTTTGAAATTAAAACTGGAAAGTTGTGGGAATCAAAATTACTCAAAAACGGCTTAAAGAATTAAAATATTCCACTATGTCCAGCTCGTAGACAACTTACGTAGAAATGGGAAATCTATGTAAGTTGTAAATGGCAAACAAACAGAGCATACGGAAAACGGTAGCGCGCGTAGCCAAAAATGTATGTCATGTACTGCCGCGATTAAACCGGTCACTTTTTTCTCCGGGCAGCGCGTTCGACCTGTGTGAGTGTGAGTGTGTGAGTGTGTGTGCTCACTCAACACACAGGCGCGTGTGACGGAGGCGTGGCTAAAGTGACCGGTTTAATCGCGGCAGTACAGTATGTCTATTCAAGTCGGTATGTTGGCGGGCGAAATCTCTCTAACTAATCAATTACTCGTTGTTTGCAGTGCGCTGATTGATGGTAACAGAAAAAGAGTCAGGCGCAATCAGCTTAACCTTTTCTCTCTGGCTGCCATTCAAATTTATGCGACAAATCATAAAAGTGCTTTTTCACTAGCGCACTTCTCAGAAATGGCTGCTAGTCCAGTGAATGTTGCAAGACTGCTACTGGAATGGTATAACCCCTTTGAAGCGGTGGATTTCGCTGGCAGTCCGGAAGAGTTAAACCTCAGAGACAAGTTACGAGGTAATCAATCAATCAATCGATCAATAAGTAATAACACTTACATCTGATTATTCTCATGGGAAACCCCTTGTAAACTAACTTTATCTTGCAATCTTTCTGCACAGATATCCTCGATGAAGCGGTTAAATTGTCAAGTCGCAACCATCCTGCAGAGGACGAGATGATCGGCACTGATGCTGCGGAAGAGAACGAAGATAAACACGGAGATGATGAGGATGAAGATTGCAGTCATTCGTCCGAACCGTCGGAGGAGATGGAGATGGACTCGGACGTAGATTACGTAGAGAGTGAGGATGGTGTTCGTCGAAGCAAAATCACGCCAGTTGATCTGGAGTACAAACGGAAGGCGGTCGAGTTTTGGCTGAACGGCAACTCCAAGAAGAGGCGGACATTCGCCAGCGTACGGAACTCCTTCAGGAAAGTGCAGTGCGACAAAACGTTGCGCGCCTGGGCGAAGCAGTTGCAGTCAGGCTCAAGATTTGACAAGCTCAATGTCATTCGGGAGAAAGTGCTCGCCAGCGTTCAGGCAGCCAAAGCCTCCAGGTAAGTTACGTGGCATTGGATATCCTCACTTGATTGGTGGATTGATTGTTTTTGTTACGTGGCATTGTATATCCGTACTTGATTGGTGGATTGATTGTGTTGGTTACGTGGCATTGGATATCCTCACTTGATTGGTGGATTGTTTGTGTTTGTTGCTTGACTGTCTAACACAGAATTTCAGGAGCTTGATTGACTGATTTCTGCTTTCTCCCTACAGGACGTTGATACACGATATTGACATTCAACGATGGGCTGAGGCGGCGAATGCAGATGTCGGTTTGGCGGGATTTAAAGCGTCCACGGGGTGGGTGAGAGCATTCAAGAAGGCGAGCGGCCTCTGTTCGATCCCGGTTAAGAAACTATTGTCTAATGTCCACCAAGAACGACTGGCCGATACAGTTCAAGTGGAATCCCTGGGCCAAGTTGAAGCTCCTGGCATTCCTGCAGTCGAATAGGTCCTTTGTGACCGCTTCATCTCCTCTGTGTGTTGTTGTTGTTTCAAGTTTCAGTGCAACTCATCGCAATTACTAATAATTTCAATTCTCTGCAAGTTTTGCCTACACACGTGGCAAAAACCTTGCGGTGACCGAATTACGCACTTTAACTCGTGTATGTGTACAACAGCCATGCAACGAGTGTAGTGGCTTAACTCGGTTAGCGCAGGGTTTTTGCCACGCGTGT
This sequence comes from Hypsibius dujardini, assembly GCA_001579985.1. Lineage (NCBI taxonomy): Eukaryota > Metazoa > Tardigrada > Eutardigrada > Parachela > Hypsibiidae > Hypsibius > Hypsibius dujardini. The sequence goes on from LRSR01007549.1 coordinate 9,397, forward strand.
ATAAGGAACTTAAGTAAAACTGCAAATGCTCTCTGCATTTGAACAAGCCTCTCAATGGTTCATCTGCGTGATCGCGATTCTGATTGTTCTTCAAATAGGCTTGTCCAACAACACGAAAACTCGCTTAGTCGAGCTTACAAGTATGCAGAATAGTGATACAAAAGCGGGATTATTTCAAAGTTAAACAGCAGCTAGCATTTCGGATCCCTTGGCCTGGATCATTCTTTCCATCGAGACGACATCGTTGCACCATTCCCTCATGTTGTTGGTGAGGTTCGAGATCTGCAACACGGAAGATCGATTGATTTTTCGTTCTGTTCGTGGATAAAGCATTCAGCGCGTGAGGCCTTGAAATTCTTCACGGACCTGATCCATATTCAGTATGCGAGGCTTGACCCAGGTCATGTGGAAGACGCGAGCCACCTCGTCAATGTCACCGCGGATTAACTTCAAGGACAGGCCTCTCATTAATAGCAATTCCACCTGTACGCGAGGAATGAGAGACGAGAACGGGTTATTATACCAACCGGAGCCAGAAGTTACCAACTACTAACCTGGTCGCCGGCAACCTGCGTTATCTGCGCAATCTCATCGAAGGAAAGATCCCGATCATGAGGCGGACGCTTAAATCCCATCTGCAAGATAGAAAAAAGTTAAATGCCAATTTGAAACAGCAGTATCGCCGGTCTTACTTCCACGATAGCCATCAGTCGCAACTTCTCCGACATCTCTTTCTGCAGTTTAACCGATTCCGGCTGTAAAACAACTTCAGTGGACAAAAAGAACTAACCAGATAAGACACGGATTTCCAGAATGACCCAACGCCTTTTTAAGCGACTTACAATTTGGCTAGCCCACTGGCCCTTCAGTCGTTCAAAGGCCTTTTGATCACCGTAGTTGAATGCTTCCAGCGATTTCAGAAGCCAATCGTACTTGGGATTCTGCAGCGCTTGGGCGATCGGGTGGACAAGCTACAGGAGACACGCCCACAATACTGTACTGCACATCCGGACAACTAGATGAGTCGTTCGTAAGAAAAGTCTCACCAGTTCTCCAAAGCTGTAAACACCTTCACCGAGGATCGCAGCGATGGCCAGACGTTCCGCCTTCACTCGCTTCTCTTCGGCTGAAGCAGAGGGGAAATGGTCGCAAGGTAACAACAGGCTAAGAACTGAGCGTGGCAGAAAGGGAACATACAGGACAACTTCTCCAGATTGGCGCAACCGAGGTATTTCAGCGCTTCGTGAAAGTACTCGGCATGGGTTCCCTCCAGTCGATAGTATTCACTGCTGAGCTCGTAGAACTGCGGGTGCGCCAGAGTGACGTCGTCGATGCCGCGCAGCTTCTTTTCCGTCTCTTCTAACAGCGTCTACAAAGTACATACAACCATATCCGAACTGCAGTCACAGGGGTACAATTTCAAAGAAGCACTATTTGCCGAGGAATACCTTCACAGCCGGGAAGTCCTTCTTGTGCAAGAGCGCAGAGCCAATCTGCGTGGAAAGAATGCAGTCGGCCGGGACGTCTTGGGCAGTATTCTTCAGCTTTTTCTTTGCGGCCTCCAGAAATGCCACCGCCTCATCCGGACTGTCTGCAATAGGGGGAAATGTGAGTGAGTGTAGGTGAAATGGCGCAGCAAAATCAGCGAAAAGTGTCACGTACTCGGGTAGATCTTGGAGGAGAGAAACACCGCCGTTTCCGCCAGTTTGTAAGGTCCCATCCTGCAAATCAACTTCACTGATGAAACAGGCAAACAAACGATCAAGTGACCACTCGCGGTTAGAGAAATAAACATCAGTGCACAATATCACCAACTTATCAATCAATCGATTTGAATCAGCATAAAATGCATTTTGTCGCCAATTCAACAATCAATCAACAGCGCGAATGCTGTATTAGCGTTTTGCTAAAACAACGTACTTGGGCTCCATGTCCTGGACGAATTTCTTGTAGAACTGTAAAATCAAAGGCGTTAATCGAATGGTAAGTTAGGTTATCGAATGTCAGATGGGTTACTTCGAGGTAGCCGCCAGCACTGGCGATAAAAGCGTCATCTCTGAGAAGGTCTGTCAGCTTCTGGGAGATCTGATACCACAACCTGAAAACAGCCCATCCTCTTTTTCATGAATTTCACATTCAATCTCCATTTCATCACCACTTACTTCTTGCCGTAATGCTCGTTCAGGTCCATCCATTTGTCCTTCTGGGCATTTTCTGCGTTGGCTGTCTGCTTGGTAGAAAGATAATCGGCTGTCGCCATGCTGTATTTTAATAGTAAAAAAATCGGGAGCAC
>LRSR01007551.1:0-17075 GCA_001579985.1 Hypsibius dujardini
ACGACCACCGCTAATTGAGAATAGAGGAGCGACCTGTCCGCAGCGACAGGAATGAGAAAAAAGATGGCGAACACCGGCCATGTAGAGCTTGCTGCTGGCAAAGCAGAAAAGCTACGGAAGACCACAACGAAAATTAAAATTATTTCATCAAATCGAAATAGAGAATCCGTCAAGGCTTACCGGGTTCAAGCAACTGTAGCTGGCCGTGAGGTATCTGGGTATCAGATGCAGGGCAATGTTTGTGTTGTATTGCTGCGGAAAGAAAGCTATCACCAATGTTAGCGGATACATGGAAACACAGAACCAGATGAAGGAGACGAAAAGCATTCTCGTGATCTCCAAGCGTCGCTTCAAGGTCACCGCCATGTTTGCATGTATCTGGGAGGAGGCTCGACGGCGTGAGGCAAGAATCGTCTGGCAGAAGATGAGTATGTAGAAGATTCCCATCAGCGTCGATGGGAGGTACATGGAGAACCCGTGAAGCAGCGAAGTGCTATGTCCGGCGGACACATAGAAGCACCCTCCGGCAAACGACGCCGGTATGACCTTCGTCCCGATTTCGAAAACCGGGAAGGTGTTGATGAGACATCCCAGCAGCCACGGTAGGACGATCATACAAGTCAAGGCCTGCTTTGTGGTCAGCCGCTCGTATTGGAGTGGACGCCATGCGGCTATGAGTCGTTGGAACGCGAGGATGCATCCCGCCCAGACGTGGATGTTGTAGAGGTTGTAGAAACCGAGTCCGAAGAACCGGCAGAACTGGGGCGGCAGGTATTGGCTCGGACCGAGGTAGCCGAGGATGGCGGTGACGGGCGCGACGACGGCGCTGATGTACAGGTCAAGGGCCGTACAGTGCATGATGAGCGGCGAGCTGGAGGAGTCGCGAATTTTTCGATAGGTCAGCGTCACAATGAAGAGCACGATGTTAGTGAGGGTACCGAAGAAGCAGGTGAGAAGGGTGACGATGAGCCAGATCAGCCATGCTCGGCGGAATGACGGGTGCAGCATCAACGGAGCCGGGGATGAGCTGTTTGACGGTCCATTTGGAACGATGTGGTGGAGGCTACTATTAGACATCTTTCCAGAGGGTTGCTTGAGGGGAAGCGCGCAGTATGGCCGCGAATTAAAGAGCGCGAGCGGTTATAAATGTTCTTTACGTAAAGCGAAACTAATCAACTCCGGTGTTTAATCAGCAATGTTTCATTTCACTTAGATGATATACTGAAAATACCTTAACTAATGGTTATAAATGTTCTTCACGTAAAGCGAAACTAATGAGCTCTGGTGTTTAATCAGCAATGTTTCATTTCACTTTGATGATATACTGAAAATACCTTAACTAGCATTGTGACGGCAGTGGTTGTGAGTCCGAGGAATGACAGGTGCGTAGCTTTGCGAATATCGATCTAGATTTCAATCTACCGAACTTCTTGTGCTCTACTCAGGCATCGCTAGGCTGTCGATTTGAGCCTTTGTTACCGGACGTAATTCGCCGGTGTGTATGAGTTTCAACCAGTGACCTTGGCTTTACCCTTCCATCTCTGATACATTACAAAAATAGCAAAAGGAAACTTTAGAGGGTTCGCCCATCGGATTACATCACTTACATATGCCGCTGGTTTTAGTATTTGCAGATATAACGGATTGCACTTGAAATTTAGGGGCTTTCTTAAGATCTTAAGCGCGGCAAACTTTAGTACCTGCCTTGAGTCGTCTCATACAATTACTGCGGGTCTGTAACATACTGAACACTAAGCTTTGATTATTCTAAATGTGGGAGGAGTGCGTTGACGCCGGAACATTACCTCAATTCGGTGATGATATTGTAACTTCGATACTATTTAGTCGAAGGTGGGTGGTGCTGTTAGGATGGTTCTTTTGGTCCTCTGGATTCACTTCCACTGAAGTTTGCAACAAATGCAAAATATAGTTCCAAATTTGGCTTAGGGAAAGCGTAAAAATTAAAATTTACTTTTTGCGGTGCCGCTAGCCGTTGCTGATTCACTTTAACTTGTTCGGAGACTTAAGTGAATTTAAGGACAACTAATTAATGTTAATGATGCGCGCGCATCCGTTCTCCCATGGTCGGTCTCATCAAGGTTGACTGATCATGCCCTACCACTCCCTGGTCGTCTTTTTTAGCCGCATCTCTGATCTCTCCCGAGATTACTTTCACTTGTACATCTCATTGTTATCATTACTGAATTTTGCGAGATTAGCCGAACTCGCACTGCCTTCGCGCCAGCCGCCGCATGACCTTGTCGCCCAGCTCGCCGTTTGCCGCGCTCTCTTCACCTGATTTCTCCTTATCTGGTTGTTGCCACAACTGCTAGTTCCTAAGTAAAAGTACATCAACATCCTCACGCTTAGCAGACGAAAAGTGGCACAGGCAAGGGAGTTAAGTTTTGCGTGTACTGTGATAATTACTAGTGTGAAACATCTATCCCACTCGGAGGGATCTTCTAAATCTGTCCCATAATGAAGGTAGCAGGTTAATAAGGTATACAGTTAAATATGAATTTGAAGAGATCTCATGATTGGCAGTGATACTAATTGGTAATCTGACTGTTGATTATGAGATTTTGCAATTTACCCTTTTAGGTTATGCCGCACCGTGTAAGACTGGTGAGGTCATTGGTAAACTGATAAGCTCTCGTCTGCGCATGGAAACTGCTTTCTTGAGAGGCACATATTTATTAGAGACGGCATTGCAAAGGTTTTCAACGTCCAGATGTCAGCACTGTTTTTTTATTCAGCCACAACCATCGGAAAACTTTGAAATGATTGGATAGACCGCACCGTAAAATCCTATTCTCAAACAATCATCCAGCACTATGTGTACCACGCGTTGTAACCAGAACTGGGCGTAACTAAGAATGCTATTCGGACCCCATTCCGGTGTGCCGTACTATAAAATTTTAAATTTGTAACATGTTAAATGTAGAATTACTATTGCGACAACATAAGCGTGGTGGAAAGCCATACAAAGAGAGCGTTGACCACAGCGATAGCTGTCGCTCCCGAGGTAGTTGTAGTGTTCGGTCCATCTGTCCCGGCAGGTGTGGAAGCGTTGACAAAGACGGAGGTCGGAACGGCTGCCGTTGTCCCGACGGTGGTGGCCAGGTCCGTCGCAAGAACCACCGTGGTTGGAATGGAGGTAGTGGTGGGTGGGTCCGTCACCGGCACCGTTGGTTCAGCTGTTGTTTCGGCGATTGTCGTCGGAAGGAGCGTCGTCGGAATGGGGGTGGTGGTGGGTGGGTCCGTCACCGGCACCGTGGGTTCAGCTGTTGTTTCGGCGATTGTCGTCGGAATGAGCGTCGTCGGAATGAGCGTCGTCGGAATGAGCGTCGTCGGAATGGGGGTGGTAGTGGGAGGCGGAGTAGACTCATACTGAGCGACGCTAATCTCGTAATTGTTAGTATCTTCCTCCCCCCTGACACTGATGTAGATCTGCGAAATCTCCTCCGGATCCGACTCTCTGTATGGGATATGGGTGGTCCCGTTTATGATGCCGTCATTGAAGGCTGACGAGGGCGTATCGTCCGTGTAAGAATAATACGAAACCGTACTTCCGTTCTTGTTGTCCAGCACGACGGTAATACCCTCCTCCGGCAGTGCGAAGACGAAAAACCGCTTTTCGGCCTTGACCACTTGATCCTGTGTTACGGCGCCCAGTACTGGTTTCTGCGGGATTTTGCACGTCTCCTCGTTCATCGTTCGGAAGAACTCCGTCAAACCCGCAAAATTACTCAGCATAAACGTTCGATCATCCCTACCCTGAGCGATTTGCGTGAGCTCCAGTTGATTGATGCCTGTCCCTATTCCCACACCAAAAGTGTCAATCTCATTACGACCCGCGAAGCTCGCCGGACCCACAACATCGTCGCCCGACTGTCCGTCCGTGAAAACGGTGATGACTTTGGCCACGCCCGGTCGAATCGGGCCAGACTCGCTGAACATGTTCACAGCAGCTATGATCGCAGCCCCGGTGCTGGTACCACTTTCCGGATAATAGGTCGTGCTCACTTGCCTGCGCATCTCAGCTGGCGTGAGGGCGTTGTTAAGGAGAAACCGGATTTCTTGCCAATCGGAGTACACCATGAAAGCGAAACGAACTCCTGCATCTCCAGCAACGGTTGAGTTGGCCGAAGAGAAGGTGTCGATGAGATTGTTAACGAACCCGAGAGCTTCTCTGAATGCGATCGCACCGACAGAGCCGGAGCCGTCCAAAACGATGGACAGGTCCATCCGTCCACTGCAAGTTAGCGTACCTTCACAGAGTGCGACTTGGGCCTTGAAGTCCTCGACCGTACCACCGCCGATATCGTAATGAGTTTTCCAGTACACTGCCTGGTTTGCCAGCGTATCGGGGATGACATGTCCGGCTTCTTGACGGATCCAAAGAAGTATCCGAGCCGCGAGTCCGGAGTAAAGCGGTTTCCATAGGTCCTGCCACTCCACCTTGGTCCAGTCGATCCTCAAAGATGATCGGAAGATTTTCCGATGGAATTCGTTCAGGCCGGGATAAGTGATGTTGTTTTTGGTCAGTAAAAAGTTGGCCTCGTCCATTTGCCATACGCCCCCGTAATAACCGTTTGCGTAAGTGGTGGGTGCCGTCCCGTACTGCGACTCGGCACAAGCGATACGTTTCATGAAGCCCTTGTCGGGAGAGGCAAAGTTAGCGCGGGTGATCTTTTTGATCACAACATCGACGACATCTTCACTATAGGTCCGTTCCTGTAGGGTTGTGTCCGTGGTTTGGGCGCCCACTAGGTAGGCTCCCAATGTGATTAGGAGGATGGACGAAAAAAGGCGGCCCATTTCGACTAATAACATATAAATTGCCTCCAATAATTTTGGCACTGGCTCAGTGCACAAACTGTAATTTTCAAATGCAGGACAATTCTAAATATGCAATCTTTTAAATACCAAATTAACGCGCTATCGAGGGAATAATATCGTGAGGAATTTTCTAGAGTCGGTCTTTTCCAATTGTTCAAGAACGTAATCTTGAGCAAATTCCCCTCCTCGTATTGTTCATCTTTTTCATGTAACTTACTTCGAGGGATGCAATTATGCCGAGGGTGCCAAACCCAGACCTTTGACCTCACAATCTGAAATATACAATAATGAATGGATGATTCGCATTTACCCATTCAACAAGTAAAGTTGCGTAATGGGCGCGAGATTTGGCTAGCTATGGGAAAACGCTATATTCAAAAGCAGGGGTCAGTTTTGGTACACGCGTAGTATACCTGACTGGCAAACGAGATGCTAATAGTGACTCATACTTCCCCAACCGTTCCCATGCGTATGCTAACATGCTTATACGTTATGCTTACACTTGTGCCTATGGCTGGTTGGTTACGATCTATCCCCACTTCCCTTATGCTTATACCTTATACTTTTACTTATGCATATGACTAGTTAGCCTCTACCTATCCCCAGTTTCTTTATACTTGCACGTCATAATTATGCTTAAGCCTAGTACTACTAAGCCACACCTATCCTCACTTCCCTTATACTTATACTTCAGACTTTTAATTCACTATCCACTATATATAATGTATCAAATATTTTTCTTTTAGGGATTACTGCAGTCGGCTTATGCGTTAAGTTTTTCCAAAATATTGATCAATTATTATTGTCTTGGTTTATAACTAACCAGTGTCCAGTAGTGGTCAATGTCTGAGTAGACCGCAATAATGAAATGTCATTGTCATTGCCACTGCCATGGGCAGTACCACGTTTTTGGAACACCCTTAGTAAGGAGCCCCCACTTATCTCCCGTTCCCTTATGCTTATGCTTTATATTTATACTTATGCCTATGACTAGTTAGCTATTACCTGTTCCCACTCCCTATAAACTTTTGCTTTATACTTATACTTATGCCTGTTACTAGTTAGCCACCACCTATCCCCACTTCTTCCATTATCTATCCTTCTGGTTAGCCCCTAACTATCCTTACTTCTCATAAACTTATGCTTTATATTTATAATTATGCCTATGATCAGCTATCCGCCACCTATCCCCACTTCCCGTGGACTTATACTTTATACCTATGACTATTTATCCCTTACCTATCCCTACTCCGTTATACTTTTGTCTATGATAAGTTAGCCCATACCTATTCCCCACTTACTTTTTATTTATACTTTATACTTATACGTATGCTTATTAGTAGTTTGTTAACCCCACCTATCCCCACTCCCCTAAATCTTGCACCTTACAGCTACACCGCAAGTAGCTTCGAACGCACCCTAAATTGTTCATACTGCCACAAATTATTAGGTTCTGTCTAATTTAGGGTGTGAGAATTACCCATAGCCTTTTATTTTTTACGTCAAGGAATTTATTCTAGATTTCAAATTTCGTTTTTTGTAGTCATTCTTTATTTATTGTCTTCAAATGTCCCAATTCCTCTATCTTTCGCGGACAAAAAATCGCCCTGCAAAATATTTGCGTATAAGATTTTTCTTTCTTGGAAAACTGCCCTTAAAGAGTTTGTCAACAATAAGAATCCGTTTTATCGGAGCTACTGCCGTTCTCTTCGGCCTTCATTACAGGGTTTAGCAATGATTTCGGGCATCGCTGTTTTTCTATCGCAATTCACGCAACTGACTTAAATTTTTTCGTTGCAAAATCTGCCTGTGTAGGCACGTGGTGTATGAATAAAGTTAAAAAATTCTACTTATATTAAAAAATTTACAAATAATCAATGGCAGCCCCAAATTCCTCAAGGCAGATATGGTAGTCGACTGGAGACGACTTTGGAGAGGACTTTTTCGATTAATGCAACAAAGTAAATTTTCATCAAAAATAGATAGATAATGCGTGCATACCTTAACTGATACCGGGTTCGGCAATCAGGTTGAGACAGACCAAAAACCGATACTTCTCTGCCACGATAAACGACACTATCTCGAGAATTTTTGTCATCAATCCTGTCCATGTAAGCACCTATTACAGGCGGAAAAGCGAGGTTCTACCTTAACTCTGGAAAAATCCCTAACAAGATCTCTGGGAGACTCGAACTCTTTAATGGCATACCCACCCACATCCTCATAGGCACAAAATATTTTCGTCTGAAAAACCTAAACGTGTTTTGAATACCCTTCGAATACGTTTATGAGGCGGGCACATTTATGAGAGGTACAATCCGCAGTAATATGACAGAAATTTGGGAGTCTTTCGTCAGAAAAATTGCTTTTTGAGAAGGGCACTTCGCTTCGCGTTGCGCAGCTTCCACTTGAAGCGTGATATCAATCTTCGGGCATGGTGTTGGGCTATCACGTAAACTAAAATAGGCAGAAACGAAAACGCGTTTTGGTTTTAGATTCAAAACGATGTTTTAGATCCAAAACGATGTTTTAGATCCAAAACGATGTTTTGGAACGCTTTTTTAAACGCAATTAAATCCTTAACGGCACAATATTTATGTAGAACACCGAAAAGTAATTTGCAGTAAACTCACTTTCACATAATAACACAGGATCAGTTTCTCACTTCTATTTTTTTTTAATTGAGCATTTTTTGAAAGCTCTGTTTAGTGCTCCTATACTTTTTATTTTGTATCAGGACAAAAGCATTTCTTTCAACTTTCAACTCATTGCAATTTTCTCCACCCACAGCCACGCACGCCGCTCTTAATGCACACACACGTTTGATTTGGAATCGTAAAGGCGAACCGATTCTCATCTTTTTCCCTCTTTTCTCACGCACTGTTTGCAAAATCTGCACAGTATCTGCTTGCGGAGAGCCTTAATAAACAAACAGCGAGGGCTAAATTTACGTTATTTACCTCAACGCCTACTGTTCATAAAGGAAAAAGAATTTTGCTTGGGCAACAATGGATGTTGTCCTCTCGATCGGCATGGTTTTTTTCAAAAATTTCTGTTCTTATATCATGATTTTGCATTAGGATTTCGGGGTCTGAATCGCATCTGCGTTTCAGAAAAATAAGGAAGCAAAATACTTCCATCGTCACTTGGTGCAATTGACCCGGGCTTGATTGATTAATTCAGTGGCAACGTTATCGAAGTTTCCATTTCTTTTATCCCAGCCATATTTTTTCAGAATATAAACTCATTTTTTACACCTAGAAAATGAGTTTAAGTTCTGAAAAATAATGGTTAATTGCAATTGCACCAGGTGACGAGGGAAGTACTTTGCTTCCTTATTTTTTTCTGAAACGGCAGATAAACAGACAGACAGACATTCATCCTTGCCCAAAACGGGCCTCCAATTCAGAATACGGTCTTAGGCATAAACCCTGCGGGACTCATATTAATGCGCCAACATGAGTGTAGTAGATAGACACAACAAAAAGACTGCTAATCACAGCTGCTGCTGCGCCAGAAACGTCGCCTTGGACCCCGCGGATTTCGTAGTTGTTTGTCTCTCCCACCCCGATCACACTGACATAGATCTGCGTCCATTTGTCGTACCATCCTGTCGAGCAGGATTCGGAGGACTTGGAGTCGGCGCCCTGTACGGGATATGCGTTCTGCCCGAGACGATCTCATCATTGAATGCTGCTGATGGCGTATCATCCGTGTAGGAATAGTAAGCCGCGGTACTGCCGCCGTTCTGGTTGTCCAAGACAATTGTGATACCGTCCGGAGGCAGGGCGTACATGAAATATCGCTTCTCGTCCTTGACGACCTTATCCTGCATCGCTGCACCGAGAACCGGTTTCTGCGGGATTTTGCACGTCTCCTCGTTCATCGTCCGGAAGAATCCCATCAGACTCGCAAAATCACTCAGCATAAACGTTCGATCAACCCTACCCTGAGCGATCTGCGTGAGCTCTGTTTGAACGATGCCTGTCCCTATTCCCACACCGAAAGTGTCAATCTCATTACGACCCGCGAAGCTCGCCGGACCCACAACAGCGTCGCCCGACTGTCCGTCCGTGAAAACGGTGATGACTTTGGCCACGCCCGGTCGAATTGGACCCGACTGGTTGAACATGTTCACAGCAGCTGTGATCGCAGCCCCGGTGTTGGTACCATCTCCCGGATAACTGGTCGTACTCACTTGCGTGCGCATCTCGGCTGGCGTGAGGGCGTTGTTAAGGAGGAACCGGATTTCTTGCCCTTTGTCGTACGCCATTAAAAATGGATGGATGATTCGTATTTACCCATTCAGCAGGTAAAGTTACGTAATGGGCGCCAACCAGCGATGCGTTACTAACAGAGTACGTGTAATAACGAGTAATACAGTAGCAGTATGAACTGTGGTATTGAAGAGTTAAAGAGTAAAAAGACTGGATTGCTTCGGCAAGTACTTCCGCGGACTACAATGCAATTATGCAACTGACCGTGCCACAACTGGGGATGCCCCATGATGTTGCTCGTACAACATAATAATGGCAAAAACAATTTGCAAGATCCATGTGTTCTCGGTTGGTGGGAACTGCATTTAGAGTAAGTGCTGGTCGATTGACCTCGCTAGTCGCTTTCGGCGACGTGGCCATACCTTCCCTACACAGCATCAGTGAGTAAAACACATACAGGAACACTTGCGCCACATAATGGATGGCCATTCGTACAACCGTTCGATAAACAGTTGAGCCTAGAGTTTCCCAATAATCGCTCCCGGCGGGTCTCACGCTAAAAAAGTCTGTTAGAAAGAACGGCATATAAAGGACATGCTGAGTGCAATCCCACGTAAAGCCGGGTAAACACCGAACTTGACTGTCTTCATTCGATACCAATTTGGCCGGAGAAGAGCTAGCCATCGGTCCATACAGATCACAACATGATGCAACGAAAAAAAGTCTAATTAGACCCTGAACGTTTTAACCCTTTAACGCCCAATTTTGTTATATCTCCCGTGATGGCGACCTCCGAATTTTCATGCAGAAATAATTTGAGCAATTTCGCTAAACTCAACTAATTTTAAAGGTTGGTATTTGCATGAAAATTAAAGATTATGACTTGGTTATTTGCTACTTGACCAATTTCCGGAAGAAATTGTCAAAGTTCCACCAAATTGACCATCTCTTGACAGTCTCCAACAAAAATTGTTGACTGACACCTGGCCAGTGGTCAGTGCCAGTGGTCAACGAAAGCGTCCGATTTTTTGTTAAAAAAGGAATAAAACTGACTACTGTGGAAACTCCTTGATTGATTGATTGATGTTTGAAGGAAATGTGGCGCGGACAAGTGCAAGAAATAGTTCTCATCGGTAATTTTGTTTCCAACTCGACAGTGGACAGTGGTCTGTCCTAAAAACACCAATTTTTTAAATTCCCCATAAAAACGGAAAATAATGAAAAAATTTAATGGAACAAAACTATGAAAGGAACTCAACTTCTGGCACTCAACTGCGCCCGATCTGGCACCAGACGTTAACGGGTTAACTAATAGATGGGATTTACCCTCATGACTCAATCATGAAAATATATATAGCAAAGGCTTATAAATTATTCTTTATATACATTAAAATTAAAAATAATATGGAATGATCGTAGCAACTTGATAACTTCTAACAAAACGGACATTTCACATCCACCGAATTACTGAATGTCAATTTAATCTGCACAACCTGATGTTGCACACTGTCGCGATATTGATCGCGCAGTCATATGTGAAGGTTCTTTCAAGATTCTTTTACTTTGAAATGGGCACCGATTGCTCGCATCTGGTCGACATGGCGCATGCGTACTAGTTTTGGTTGTTGCTACAACTGCTAGTTCTTGAATAAAAGTACATCAACAATAACATCCTCACGCTTAGCAGACGAAAAGTGGCACAAACAAGCGAATAAAGTTTTGCGTGTACTGTGATAAATACTAGTGTGAAACATCTATCCCATTCGGAGGTAACTTCTGAATCTTTCTCATGATAAAGGTGACAGGTTTTCTAGGACATACATTTAAAATTTGAGTTTAAACAGATCTCATGATTGGCAGTGATACTAATTGCTAATCTGACTGTTGATTATGAGATTTTGCAATTTACCCTTTTAGGTTATGGCGCACCGTGTAAGACTGGTGAGGTCATTGGTAAACTGATAAGCTCTCGTCCGCGCATGGAAACTGCTTTCTTGAGAGGCACGTGTTTATTAGAGTAGGCATTGCAAAGGTTTTCAACGTCCAGATGTCAGCACTGTTTTTTTATTCTGCCACCATTGGAAAAACTTTGAAATGATTGGATAGACCGCAACGTAAAATCCTATTCTCAAACAATCATCCAGCACAATGTGTACCACGTGTTGTAACCAGGACTTGGGGTAAATAATGCTATTCGGACCCCATTCCGGTTTGCCGTACTATAGCACTTTAAATTTCCAACATTTTAAATGTAGAATTACTATTGCGACAACATAAGCGTGGTGGAAAGCCATACAAAGAGAGCGTTGACCACAGCGATAGCTGTCGCTCCCGAGGTAGTTGTAGTGTTCGGTCCAGCTGTCAGAACGGGTGTGGTCGCGACGACGGTGATTGGAATGGGGGTGGTGGTGGGAGGCGGAGTAGACTCATACTGAGCGACGCTGATCTCGTAATTGTTAGTATCTTCCTCCCCGATGACACTAATGTAGATCTGGGGAGTATCCTTCGGACTTAACTCTCTGTATGGGATATGGGTGGTCCCGTTTATGATGCCGTCATTGAAGGCTGACGAGGGTGTATCGTCCGTGTAAGAATAATACGAAACCGTGCTTCCGTTCTTGTTGTCCAGCACGACGGTAATACCCTCCTCCGGCAGTGCGAAGACGAAGAACCGCTTTTCGGCCTTGACCACCTGATCCTGTGTTACGGCGCCCAGCACCGGTTTCTGCGGGATTTTGCACGTCTCCTCGTTCATCGTTCGGAAGAACTCCGCCAAACCCGCAAAATTACTCAGCATAAACGTTCGATCATCCCTACCCTGAGCGATTTGCGTGAGCTCCAGTTGATTGATGTTTGTCCCTATTCCCACACCGAAAGTGTCAATCTCATTACGACCCGCGAAGCTCGCAGGATCCACAACAGCGTCGCCCGACTGTCCGTCCGTGAAAACGGTGATGACTTTGGCCACGCCCGGTCGAATTGGACCCGACTGGTTGAACATGTTGACAGCAGCTGTGATTGCAGCCCCGGTGTTGGTACCACCTTCCGGATAATAGGTCGTGCTTACTCGCCTGCGCATCTCAGCTGGCGTGAGGGCGTTGTTAAGGCGGAACCGGATTTCTTGCCAATTGGAGTACACCATGAAAGCGAAACGAACTCCTGCATCCCCAGCAACGGTTGAGTTGGCCGAAGAGAAGGTTTCGATGAGATTGTTAACGAACCCGAGAGCTTCTCTGAATGCGGTCGCACCGACAGAGCCGGAGCCGTCCAAAACGATGGACAAGTCCATCCGTCCACTGCAAGTTAACGTACCTTCACAGAGTGCGACTTGGGCCTTGAAGTCCTCGACCGTACCACCGCCGATATTGTAATGAGTTTTCCAGTACACTGCCTGGTTTGCCAGCGTGTCGGGGATGACATGTCCGGCTTCTTGGCGGATCCAAAGAAGTATCCGAGCCGCGAGTCCGGAGTAAAGCGGTTTCCATAGGTCCTGCCACACCACCTTGGTCCAGTCGATCCTCAAAGATGATCGGAAGATTTTCCGATGGAATTCGTTTAGGCCGGGATAAGTGATGTTGTTTTTGGTCAGTAAAAAGTTGGCCTCGTCCATTTGCCATACGCCCCCGTAATAACCGTTTGCGTAAGTGGTGGGTGCCGTCCCGTACTGCGACTCGGCACAAGCGATACGTTTCATGAAGCCCTTGTCGGGAGAGGCAAAGTTAGCGCGGGTGATCTTTTTGATCACAACATCGACGACATCTTCACTATAGGTCCGTTCCTGTAGGGTAGTGTCCGTGGTTTGGGCGCCCACCAGGTAGGCTCCCAATGTGATTAGGAGGATGGACGAAAAAAGGCCGTCCATTTCGACTAATAACATATAAATTGCCTCCAATAGTTTCGGCACTAGCCCAGTGCACAAACTGTAATTTTCAAATGCAGGACAGTTCTAAATATGCAATCTTTTAAATACCAATTTAACGCGCTATCGAGGGAATAATATCGTGAGGAATTTTCTAGAGTCAATCTTTTCCAATTGTTAAGCACGTTATCTTGGGCAGAATTTCCCTCGTCGTATTATTCATCCCTTCCATTTATCTTACTTCCGGGGATGTAATTATGCCGAGAGTGCCAAACCCAGACCTTTGATCTCACAATCTGAAATATACAATAATGGATGAATGATTCGCATTTACCCATTCAGCAGGTAAGCTGGTTGCGTAATGGGCGCCAGTAAGGGGTGCGTTACTAACAGAATACGTGTAATAACAAATACTACAGAACAGTATTACAGTAGCAGTATGAATTGTAGTATTAAAGAGTTAAAGACTACAGTAAATGTAGTAAGAGTCTTGAGTTCTTAGTACTCTTACAAGGAAATGAGACCACCCTGGATTTCGAATTTTAGTTTTATGGCCGAAGACTTGATTGATTCATTCATCAGCAACGATTCTTAATTAATTGATAATGAATCGATAATTGATTCAAATTTTTTGATCCCAACCAGTAAAAACGTTGTTTCTTGGAAAACGTTCGATTTCAAGATTTTTGACATCCATCTACTTCGAATTCAATTTGGAATCGATTGACATCAGCAGAATCTTATTTGGATGCCAGGGGCGGGGCTATGGGTCATTTCTGCTATGTCACTCACAAGGAAATGAGACCACTCTGGATGGCGAATTTATATATATATGTTTGTTGTTACCGACGCACTATTACCTGGTCTCTTCAATTCCGTCGAGAAAATTGGCAGAAAATCAGAACTACTATTTTAAATTAAATAAAAACTGACAAGTGATAGTATATAGAGAGCGCTGTCTATGCTACTGAAACATTTATTAGTTGATTATTTAATTTTGAACGGACTGATCGATCTAATAAACGGAGACACATTTTATTAATTGAATAATTCACAGAAACGGTAACATAGACAGCGCCCCCTATATACCACCACTAGTCGGTTTTTATTTATTTAAAATAGTAGTTCTGGTTTTTTGCCGATTTTCTCGATGGAATCGATGAGACCAGGCAATAGTGTATCGGTAACAGCAAACAGATATAAAGAAATTCGCCGTCCAGATTGGTCTCATTTCCTTGTTAGGTAGACTGCCCGCACACTTTTCGATACAATGAACTCACATAAGCCTCCATTCGGCCTTCACTTCACCTACAGTATGATGAAATCCTCTACCATAAAGCCACGAAAGCAACTGAATCGATGCTACAGATACGTATTACTATTATGCAGTTTTTGATGAACACAACGAGTCAGGGTGAGAGAAGTAAATGCCAACACCTTTTGAACACCTTCATGCCTATAACAAGATACAGATTTGCATAAACCCTGCGGGACCCATGTTAATGCGCCAACATGAGTGTAGTAGATAGACACAACAAAAGACTGCTAATCACAGCTGTTGCTGCGCCAGAAACGTCGCCTTCGATCCCGCGGATCTCGTAGTTGTTTGTCTCTCCCACCCCGATCACACTGACATAGATCTGCGTCCCATTTGTACCATCCTGTCGAGCAAGATTCGGAGAACTTGGAGTCGGCGCCCTGTACGGGATATGCGTTCTGCCCGAGACGGTCCCATCATTGAAGGCTGCTGATGGCGTATCATCCGTGTAGGAATAGTAAGCCGCCGTACTGCCGCCGTTCTGGTTGTCCAAGACAATTGTGATACCGTCCGGAGGCAGGACGTACATGAAATATCGCTTCTCGTCCTTGACGACCTTGTCCTGCATCGCTGCACCGAGAACCGGTTTCTGCGGGATTTTGCACGTCTCCTCGTTCATCGTTCGGAAGAACTCCGTCAGACCCGCAAAATTACTCAGCATAAACGTTCGATCATCCTTACCCTGAGCGATCTGCGTGAGCTCTGTTTGAACGATGCCTGTCCCTATTCCCACACCGAACGTATCAATCTCATTACGACCCGCGAAGCTCGCCGGACCCACAACAGCGTCGCCCGACTGTCCGTCCGTGAAAACGGTGATGACTTTGGCCACGCCCGGTCGAATTGGACCCGACTGGTTGAACATGTTCACAGCAGCTGTGATCGCAGCCCCGGTGTTGGTACCACCTTGCGGATAACGGGTCGTGCTCACTTGCGTGCGCATCTCAGCTGGCGTGAGGGCATTGTTAAGGAGGAACCGGATTTCTTGCCAATCGGAGTATACCATGAAAGCGAAACGAACTCCTGCATCCCCACCAACGGTTGAGTTGGCCGAAGAGAAGGTGTCGATGAGATTGTTAACGAACCCGAGAGCTTCTCTGAATGCGGTCGCACCGACAGAGCCAGAGCCGTCTAAAACGATGGACAGGTCCATCCGTCCACTGCAAGTTAGCGTACCTTCACAGCGTGCGACTTGAGCCTTGAAGTCCTCGACCGTACCACCGCCGATATTGTAATGAGTTTTCCAGTACAGTGCCTGGTTCGCCAGCGTGTCGGGGATGACATATCCGGCTTCTTGGCGGATCCAAAGAAGTATTCGAGCCGCGAGTCCGGAGTAAAGCGGTTTCCGTAGGTCCCGCCACACCACCTTGGTCCAGTCGATCCTCAAAGATGATCGAAAGATTTTCTGATGGAATTCGTTCAGGCCGGGATAAGTGATGCTGTTTTTGGTTAGTAAAAAGTTGGTCTCCGTCATTTGCCAAATTCCACCGTGGTTTCCTTCCATGTACGTGTGGGCCGCGGTTCCGTGCTGCGTCTCGACACAGGCAATACGTTTGAGGAAGCCCTTGTCGGGTGAGGCGAAATTTGCCTTGGAAATCTTTTTGATGACGGCATCAACGACATCCTCATTTTGTGCCCGTTCTTCTAGGGTTTTGTCCGTGGTTTGAGCGGACACCATGGAAATCCCTAAAGTAACAACGACAAGGCAGACAATAAAGTGCTTCATTTTTTTGCAGTGCAGGATTATTTGATGAAAAGGTTGTGCTACAGTATGATATAGAGGAAGTTTAATTTTATACCGATCCATACGCCTAGCAGGGTTATCATGAAATACAACCCTGCATTATCAGACAATGTGACGATAATTCGATGACCGACTATTTTGCAATTTGCCAATCAATTTCATATCTAAGCCATATCTAAGCCAAATACAGCACGATGTGTTATGGGAAAACTGCAATTGTATGCCGACTTAACGTAACCTTGGAACCCATTGTGTCTACAATCTCAAATCCGAACTGAACACGTCCGGTTCGCGATTTATTGCGGATGAGTGTGCCGCGAATTTGATACGACCTCGATGTCACTTCGAAGAGTTACCCATGATGCATTGTGCCGCTTATCTTTAAGTACCAGGAACACGTCGTATTTGTTTCTCTCACTCCTGCACAAACATATTGTTAAAGTGAGGCGCCCATTAAAGATAACCGTATCCGCATATATTAGGATAACCTGGCATTCAGCTTCCGGACTATTTAGAAAATGAACAATGGCACCTGCATGAATTGATCATTTTACGGCACCCTAATTTGAAATTGACATCCGGTAGGAAGTTCTGAAACAGTGCATGCAAATGTCATTTAATGGTAGGTAGGAATTCCTGTATCTACATGCGGATTTTCGTACTGCCATACGAATCCGTATTTCCGTATGGATAGCTTTCGTATTGTCCGGCCGTCAGGCTTTTAGTCCCACTGTCCGTCCATTAGTCATTTTTTGGAAGCCCGGTTCGCTGTCCATGACTTTGCCCTTCCGACTGACAGCTTTCTTCGACAAGCTGTATTATCTACCGCCTACAGCAATTGGGGCCGTGTTACCGAACTGTCTCCCTATTTTGATTCAAGATCCTGACTGTTCGGATACGCATTGATCAGGGTGGATTATTTTTTTATGAAAGCAGTTCGGGTTACTGGCGGTACAATTGACGACACCTGTTGACCTTGAGTCTGTCTGTCTATCTGTATGTCTATTTGTCTTTGTGTCTGTCTGTCTGTCTGTCTGTCTGTCTGTCTGTCTGTCTGTCTGTCTGTCTGTCTGTCTGTCTGTCTGTCTGTCTGTC
>LRSR01007552.1:0-12215 GCA_001579985.1 Hypsibius dujardini
TACTTAGTATATTGAGAAATTATTGCAAAGTTCTGAACGAAAAAATTTATGTAATTTCTGTTGAACCAGTTCTGTATCCAAAATTGCCATAATGTCTTGCTCACAGTATTTATCTAGTGAGTTAGAAACATCAATTGAAGACTTTGTTTTGGAAAATAAAAATGACAACCTAGGAATTAAAATATCAAAAAATAATGTTTTAAAAAACATACAGTGTTTAGAACCTATCAAAATGGAACAGTCTGATGAATTACTAACTTTGTCGATAAAAGATCAAAGAATTCAGTCCGACAATAAAATAATAGAAATTAGTGAAAACAATATTTTGTCATTTAATTCAAATGAATGCATCATTCCAGGAGGAGGAATAGGGGTATCCCAAAACAGGATAGGTTTATCACTCCCTAATAATCCATTGTATTTACATAATGGAAAATTAGCACTAAAGATTGATGAAACGTCTGCACTTAATACAAACGTTAACGGCTTATGTATTTCTATTGAACCTAACTCAGCATTGCAACAAGGCGATAGTGGCCTAAAAATAAATTGTGAACTGCCGTTACAAATAAAAAACAATAGGTTATGTTTGGCTACAAAACCGCTGATTAACAGATTTTTACTGAACATAGATAATCAAAGAGGTTCATTAGTTTACAGTGAAGGAAAAAATTGTGGACAAATTTTTAGTAAAGACCAGTTTCTTTTGCATAAGAAAGACCTGGCATCAACAACAATGTCTGGAATAAAATCAACAAAAAATAGAGTTGTGAAAATAACTTTATTCTTATTGTTAGAAAATGTGACTGAAATAAATTTGTTAAGTCAGTTTCCGTTTCCTAATGGAATTGGCTCTTCAACTCTATGGACAAAACAAATATCAAACGAAAAAAATTTAACTCATGTTTTACTTCATCATTTTAAAATCAATGAAGTTATTACAGTAACATGTAATGAAAGTAATCGAAGTATATTTAGTTGTAACTTATTAATAGAAGAACTATTTGACTTTTAATAATAATGTCAAAATACTGAATTATTTTTTTGAACATTACATGAAGACACAGGAGAAGTAACTCCAAGTTTAGCGTAATTAATCAATTCTTTGCAGCAGAGATTAGGATTAAAATCAATCAATACTGTGACCAGATCTGGAAATATATTTCTTAATTCAGAAAATGGTGGTAAACATTCTTGTTCTGCAAATCTGAAATCTATTATGTTATAATTAATTCCAGTATAATATGCTTCTATGAAACTATCCACCTTTGGGATTGTAAGCTTAGTTCCATTTAATCCTCTACAGTCTATGTAATGATAATGCCTTGAACATTTGCATTGTGAAAGAGGACAGCCTTCAGTATACAGTAAATCAATAAATTCACTGTGAACTGTAACTATCACCAGAAACAAAAATAACATTGAGCTTGGCAAAAACATTTTTTATCTATATATAAAAAAAATTTATTAATTTTTAAGTATATTTATATACAGGCGTAAGAATTCTTAGGAATTCTTGAGAATTCTTGGGAATTCTTGTGACATGGCTTCCTCAAAGTGCTTTACATAT
The DNA here is from genome assembly GCA_001579985.1 of Hypsibius dujardini. Classification (NCBI taxonomy): domain Eukaryota; kingdom Metazoa; phylum Tardigrada; class Eutardigrada; order Parachela; family Hypsibiidae; genus Hypsibius; species Hypsibius dujardini. Next base: position 1,571 of record LRSR01007552.1, read on the forward strand.
CCAAGTATGGCTGGATACAAGGAAACACCATTATTTAGAAATATAAAAAATGTAACGAATTTTATCACTCATCCCTCAAGCACGATTGTGTGTGGTAAGACAGGATCAGGTAAAACAGAAATAGTGATGAATTTAATAAAATATGGATTGGAATACAGAATTTGGGATCAAATTATTATAATAAGCCCAGATGCTCAATCGGAATACGAAACATTTTTTAATAAACTAGAAGAAGAAATCGACATTAGTGATTTGGCAATAATTATTCTGTCTAGTCTTCCTAAAACTCTCGAAGAGTTTATGGATAAACTTAAAGAAATAAATGAGGATAATAGAAACAAAATCGTTTTAAACACAGAAATTCAGACGCTTGCTATTGTTGATGACTTCCATGCAGAGGCAACTAGTAATAAATTCATTAAACAAATTTTCACTAAAAGTAGACATTATGGAATCAGTTTAGTGTTCTGTACACAGAATTTTAATGAGTTGCATGTGACAGTCAAAGTAAATTCACATTACTATTTCTTTACAAAAAATGTACACGGAGATATTTTACAAAATATTGAGAAAAAATGTGGTATTGAGAACTTGAAAGAATTATATGAAAAATACATGAAAGAGACTAAAATTAAATATCCCTGGATATTACTCAACACTTTTAAAAGTTATTGTTCAGATAAAAGCGGTAAAATTTTCTACCTTAGTCATGAAGATGAAAAAGATGCTACAGATTTAGAACCTATCAGAAAAAATGAAAGGAATTTTGATTCAATCAATTTCTTCGAGTTCAAAAATAAGTTTGATCTTCATCAAAAAAATAATTTAAGACGAGCAATATTAGATAAGTTCACTAGTATTGATGCAGATACTTTAGACAAAATGATGCTCAGTAGAAGAAGCAAAATACATGATGAAAATATTAAAAAACTAATTCCTAAACAATATTGGATGTTTTGGAGTTTGAAATAAATTATTTGAATCCTCCTTTCTTTTCAACGTAATTGGGGTAACTTTCTACTAGATTAATGTTTTGAAGCTCATACTCTTTGTATAATTTTTTAACTTTAGCATCAGTTTCAACATTTTTTAATTTAAACTTGTGACCTGTTCTCGCAATGACTTCATACACTTCAGTAGAATATCGCAGCCTGTCACCCTTATCAAATGTTTTTTTATCTAGCGATATTCTAACTTTATCTCCTATATTAAGTTTCGGTTGCAAAAATATTCTTTCCTGAAGATTGTCAGCTGATTTATTGAACACATCTATCGGTTTATTTTTTATTGTGTTGTGTACGGTATTGTTGTAATTATCCTGAATATCTGGCAGTATTTTGTACCATGCTCGAAGTCCAGTTGCAGTTCTCCACTTTTGCAGCATTTGCGCAATCGTCCTATTTACTCGCTCAACTATAGCATTTTTATTTATCTCGTTTGGGTCGGAAAAATATAGTTCTATATTGTTTGCTATACAATAATCTCTAAACTGATGAGTATTAAATTCATTGTCACAGTTAACATTTTGTGGAATACCCATGTGTGAAAACATTTTTCTTATATTTGTCATGATTGTAGGAAATCGTCTGTTTGTCATAGGGATTAGTTGCAAATATCTAGAGTAAACATCGATACATACTAGTATATATTTGTATTTGTTCATGATAAATCTGTCGTAAATTATTATGTCAATTTGATAGTTCTCTCTTGGTGCATAGGCATTTACAGTATTGTAGGTTTTTGGTTTTCTGGACTCTTTATTTATTTGATTCGTAAATTGATTTTTAAGAAATTTATTTATAGATATAGTAGAAAGTTTTTCATCAAGTTTGGAATTTAATTTTGATGAAGACTGATAACCTATTTTTGGATCGTAGTATAGGTTTTGAAGATTCATTTTGACTTTAGCAAAAATATTATAAAAATGAACGTAACATATGAGATGTGTAAAGAAATATGCAACCAACAAGCAATTAATCAATGGAGTAATGCAAGTCTGGGGATAGCAGAAATACTTTTTACAAGTTTTAATATATTAATGAGTTATATTGTATACAAAAAAATTGATAGAAATAAAGACATGTTCCATAGAGAAAGTTTGTTCAGAGGTAACAGTAATGATAAAATTTAAGTTAATAATCAATCCCAAGCTCAATTATTACATTTTTTTATTAATAACTTTGTTTTATAATGACCATAAGCATAGGTTCTTATTCCATCTTCTCTGAGCCATGATTTGTCATCATAATTTACCAAAGCTAATTTATCTACATGATTAGTAAATAATTGATGATTTTCGCTTTTGAAAGTATTGAACTCTATTTCTTTTGTCTTATTATCGAATAAACAGTCTTTAAAATCTTTTTCTAATAAACCACCTTTTGGACACCCTTTTGTTGCCTGTTTGCTCTTTTTATAGTTTGGATCTTCAGTGTCATGTAAGTTGGCGTGATACATTTTTGAGCGAATTGAAATTACTTCAGATATTTCCTTTAAAGATTCTCCATCTTGTGCTTCATCTTTAAAATAACCGGTTAGACCTTTGTTTTTTATATGATACAATTTATGCTTCTTAGGATATACAGACATATCAAAATGAGAAGCAAATTCTTTGTCATTATGCAAGTCTTCATAAAAATCTTCCGTCTGAATTAAATACATTAAGGAATCTGTATCTCCATTAAAAAAGATTGCCTTTTCATAACCATATTTTTTCAACATGACATCATAATGAAATTTATACATGTGAACTTTACTTAAATCTAAAATCTTACTACCGATGTAAATAGGTTTACAGAGTTCGACTCTATGTTTTCTAAATTTACAGAATAGCAGGTTTTCGTGAATTTGGATGTCATCTTCGAACCAAATATTTGGAGTTATCTTTTCTGTGTATTGTTTATGGCTAGTACACACTCTGACTGTTTGATACAGTCTTACATTTTCCATTGTTTTTCCAAACACAGAGTTATTCATCAGTTTGAAGAAATCTTTTTCAAACGGTGTAGCTGTTGACTTATTTCTTTGATTTATATTGAAATTGATATATGGTGCCATAAAGGCTTCCTGTCTATATTTAATAACTTTATGCACTTTTTTAAGTATCATTCCTTTGCTTAAATAATATTGGAGGTTTTCTTGATGAAGAACATATTCTCTTTTGTTTGAAAGATCAGAGATTAATTTTATAGTAGGTTTTTGATGTATAGGTTTCAATTCTTTTGCTTTTGGACTTAACATATCATCAGTGATGAGTTTTTGTTCTGGCGCTAGAGGTACATCATTGCACATATCGTGAATTTCTTCTGGAACATCCAAGTCCACCACAAATAAATGAGAACGTGTGAGATTATTTTTTAACTTCATTATGTATTCTGTCGTAAATTTTTCCAAGTTAGTATCCCACTTGAATCCTCTAGTCGGTAGAAGCATTTTCATAATGTGACTGTATAATGCACATGCATCAAAATATCTGATAAAAGTTGAACGGTTACTTTCATCATAATCGGCTAAATATTTATTGTTAGCCTTTACATATCTAGTGCGCACATTTACATTTCCACCTCGTATAGATTTTTCAAATAATAGGTACATATCTGGATCAGTTATTAGTTCTAACTCTACTTTAGTCATTTTAAGCATAGCATCAAACGCTAGGGAAGGTGCTGTAGAATAATATACAGGATCTACTTCATAGAATTTTAAACAAATTTCTCTGAATTTTTCAAACACGTCTGCTAGAAAACTTACATCTGAATATAAGTAGTGATCATGCCAATCACCCATATTTTTGCACTTTAATTTATCAAAGTTATCTACATATATTTTATAGTCTTCGTCAGAACATGCTTTGTTTTTTAGGTGATTGAAAAAGTCATTTTTAGTTAGTTTGCCTTTAATTTGAAATTTTTCGAAGCTATCCATAAAATCGTAAGGATAAACACCTTTTTTCTTAATTAATTTCGATAATACTCCGAAGTGTTTATCAGTAAATTTAAAATCTTCGGGTAGTAAATTACTCACTAACTTTTCCAGAGAGGAATTCAAAAACTGCATACTGTCAAGAAATTCAAATGTCATGCTTGGAATAAAGTGTTTCGTTTTGTTTCTCTTTGGAAATTTGATTTTTCCCGTTATTTTTACATATTTTTCCATTGTTTTAGCAATGACTGTGACATTCTGTAATTTGTCAATTTGTTTAACAAATAGGTGAGAATCGTAATTCTTTAAATTATGAAACAGAACTTTTATTCTGTATAAATTTTTTCTCAATTTCAAATTACATCCAGCATGTGCAGCTCCTCGGAATTTCCCAGTGAAATGATCATGATCTCTAACTTTGAGTAACCTTTTTTGTTCACTCTCAATCCTTTTCTTTTCTTTTTCCAAATATGTTTGTTGGTTTTCACTTATGGGGTTGTCGTCTACATCAGAATAAAATTCGTCGTCAAAGTCTTCAGGATAGAAATTCACTTCATCTCCCTCCTCTCCATAATCAGTATAATCTATATCTTCTTCATCTGGTTCATAGTCAGATTCAGAAGATTGTGGTTGTTGTTCGTATTCAGTTTCTCCATTAAATTCCTCTTGGCAAATATAACACACTTGAGCGTCATTGTAAGATTTAATGTCATCTCTATTCATTTTTATTGGCTCATTTTTTTCTACAATATCATGACATTCCTTAGCATATATTTCTAATTGTTCGTAGAAGGCATTTATAACCTCTTTTTCATCCCTTTTCCCTCTATATAGAAAAGGTTTATGCTCACCATAGATAGAAACCATTTGCATCGCAAAACTGCAAGCTTCATGTTTTCGTGAAAATTTGGAATCTTGAAGTTTTATTAGTAGACATTCGAAATCTGAATAAATGACAAATGGAGATTTGTACTGATGAAGATGATTTTTAAATTTCATAATATTTTTTTCAGGTTTGGGATAGCTAGTTATTGCAACAGGATGTTCTTTACAAAGTGTTTTATGATTAATCAATACATCCTCTGTAGTGAAGGGGTTAAAGCAAAATAAACAGAAATGTTTTGCTTCTTTGTGTTTACTTATTTGACTTGATAATAGTCTACTCACGTTTTTTATCCATACAAAGTGATAATTTTCTGTTTCTTTATTCTTTAACATTAATAAAGGTATTTCTGTGTCATATTGTTCATTTTCATTTCTGTTACAATAAATAGGTGCAAATGTACCTTGATCAGGTTTAGTGGTTGATTCATTATAAAATAGCACCCTAACATTAACTTTATTTAAATTTTCGAACTTGCGAATATCTTTTAGAGTCATTGGAAATTTAATTCCTGTAACATCAAAATCTTTGAAATGTTTTTTATACTGCTGTGAAATTCTTTGAGCGTTTCTTGTCGTGGGATTTTTTGCAGCTACAATAGACCAAACGAAACAATAATCATCATCATTTTCTACATTGATACAAGCGAGTTTTTGACCTATGAAATCTGGAAGCTTCATATACGTACCACCCCGCAGTGGTTTACATTTGCGAAATACAATGTCTAAATGTTCAATATTTTCTATTACCCATCCAGATCCATTTTGAATGAATTTGTCTAAGTAAGAAGTAATTTCATCCATTCGTTCGTGTATAAATTCTGATGTAATTTCATCTCTACACATAATAAATCTTGATTTAGTACATGTAGGTGTGGTTATTACACTGACTTTATTTTTATTACGACCATTGAAGTTATTGCGAGATAATTTAGTTGATAATATGAAACTAATTTTATACGATTTTTTAGTTGACAATTCTTTACTCATTAATCTTTTTATTTGAGATCTCGTCTTATTGAAAAATTCGCTGATAAGATTTTTAGTATAATCTATATTATCTGGTTCAAAATTATATTGAATGTTAATTCTGTACTCTGTTCTAGCATCTTTTATAGCCGATCTTAATAAATTTACATTAACATTGTACGATGAAATATCATCATTTAAATCCCCAATAATTTCGTTTTGTGCTTCTTGATTAGGGAACAAAACACCTAAATCAGAGATGTTTAGAGGATCATTCATCTTCGTGTTGGAAAAGAACAAAAGGAATATATGTGCTGAAAAGCGTATTCAATAGTAAACATATTCCTTTTGTTTGATAATCAGTTTTAAAATTATTTGATCGGTTTGGCTCGAACTTGGTCAAACAGTGGTTCAAACTTGGGATGAAATAGAGGGTCTAATTTAGTTTGTGGATAATGGTTCTAACTTGGAGTTAAAGTGGTTCCTACTTGGTCCGTAAAACAGGTTCTAACTTGGATCACAATGATAAGTAACATATGAATAGCCCTTGGTGAAAAAAAACTTAAAACGTAATATATGGTCACCCACGGTATACTAAACGTACCGCGTCAAGTGGTTTTTCCTACTGTAAATGGTTTAAACTTGGGCCACCTCTTAAATTTGGTTAAACCCGGTCACTTCCTAAAAATCGTTTCAGTAAAAAATTTTCATACAAGTTGCTATGAGCGATTCAGTAGGAGCTTTGAAGTGGGCACACAAACCGAATTAAGTGTCAAATTGATGAAGCAGCACCCTAGCAAGTTTAGATGCTGTACACACACACACTCTCCATTCCAGAAAGAGTCAAGTAGGCGAAAACATCGAACACGGGTCAGCTAATTTAAATTATAGGAATGCTTATTTATTTTAAAAAACCTAAGTTCGTTTTGTAGGGGTTTTTACGGGTTTGTAGGGGTTTTACAAATTTGTAAAAATGTGCTGGAACCCCCAGTTATCCACTACTGACAGACAGACAGGCAGACAGACAGACAGGCATACAGGCAGACAGACAGACAGGCAGACAAACAGACAGACAGACAGACAGACAGACAGACAGGCAGACAGACAAACAGGCAGACAGGCAGACAGACAGACAGACACACTGACAGAGTATTTCAATAATATTCCCGATAATACTCCAGGCAACGGAGAACGGCCTCACGCTTCCGGCCACTATTTGTGACTATACGCATTCATCTTTGAATGTTTTTGGTGGAGTAGTCAACTGGTGTGACGCGGGGATGGCGGTCAATCGGTGTATCGCCTTGCTCTTTCCGTTTCATTATAAAGGGAAAGTGACGAAAATCATCAACTACACAATGATGATTTTTCCATGGTTCCTTTGCTTGGGGTTGAATTTACTGATTTCGTTGAGGGCGGTGGGCTCGTTCCTGCTGACGGAACTTGGCTTCTGCTACACCCAGTCCGCGGGGATCGCCAAGTACTTCAACGTATTCATGTCCTATATCCCGTTCGGCATTGTGGGCGTGTCAGCGGTCTTGATTCTGGTGAAAAACTACCGGATGCGACGTATTCGCGTCACTGCTCAGCAGGACGGAGGAGCCTTCGCTCGGTTGTATCTGCGTCGATTGCGGATGGCCAAGATTTTACTGTTTGCAATCTTTCTCAGTGTTTTTTGTTCGGTGTCTGGCTGGGCGAGCATCTATTTTACTACTCTATTCAGGGATGACAAAGTTACCTATTTGTGGCTGAGGACCTTGTGGGCGACTCAATTTAGCATTCCACCAGTGAGTTCAAGCTGGTTTCCTTGAATGTCTGTCTGTCTGCCTGTCTGCCTGCCTGCCTGCCTGTCTGCCTGCCTGCCTGCCTGCCTGCCTGTCTACCTGTCTGCCTGTCTGTTTGTCTGCTCTGTCTGTCTGTCTGTCTGTCTGTCTGTTTGTCTGCCTGCTTGTCTGTCTGTCTGTCTTTGAAATACTTATTGCTAAGATTTCCTAGGTGTTCCTCTTTGTGCTGAATTCGGAATATCGTGCCAAGTTGGCGGAGATATTTCGCGGCCGTATCGCTCCCTACCTGCGTCCTGCGAGAGAGTCCACGGATCCCGATGCGATTGGAAGTGCGCGATCTTCTTCTCGTAATAATAACCTAACCAGAAAAACTACCTAATTAACGAGAACACATTTGTATGCAGCTGTAGTTAAGAGAAAAAACCACAGCTGTCTTTCTCAAAAAGTTCAATTTGATCAGACAATTTTTCTTCTTTCTTGTATTTAATTTAAATTTAAAATTAAAATTTATTTACATCTTCGCACAACTGTTTTTTTGTATTTATCCTGAAATTTTGTATATTGTCTGCAGCCGTGATTTAAGAGGTTGTACAGCTTGTAGTTTGTAGAGGCAAGATTGTCAAGAGATCGTATAGTGCCTACGAGTGCGGCAAAAGCAATTAGTCCACACCTACTAATTAATTCGCTTCAGTGCGTCCGTAAATGCACGAGCGCTTCGTTATTACCGTAAGCGACGACACTTCCGGACCGTAATCCGTACTGCACGTCGCCGTGTAATGACAACGCCGATTCCACCATGGAAGCGTAGATGCGTTCATTAGCTCATCTCCGCCCCGAATTGCACCTTTTTCATTGCCTCCCATGCACGACCCAGGTATTCGAAAAACATTTCCGAACTTAAACACCTATGCTGAGGATATTCGGTATTAGAATGCGGATTGCAGATACTGGACCATGCCTCATCCGGGTAGGAGATAATGTCTGTCTATCTGACTGACTATCCCTTAGCCTGCCTGTCTGTCTGTCTGTCTGTCTGTCTGTCTGTCTGTCTGCCTGTGCCTGCCCTTAAATTGTAGCTAATTTTCAAGTTGTTTGCAGACTCACTTCGTTATATGCCTCTTTATCTACGCCTTGATCACTCCCACCTTGGCCAACCGAGCCTCCCGCAATGAATTGGAGCAATCGACCCGCCGGTCGTCGGGAAAGCCGGACTTTCTTTTACTCAAACGGTTGATCGCTCTGCATCGCGCCTCCTTACAACAACCCACCGATCAAATAACTGAAACGAACCTCGTTCCTACCGACACAGACGAACAAAATGGGCTCTTATCGGAACGAGGTCGAGCAATCGCCGCCAGAGAAACGACCACAGACATGACCACGCTCAGCAGTTTGGGAGACGAGGTTTTTGAAGAAGACGCCTCGTCGAACGGAGACGCCCTTAGAATATCTTCTTCCCGGTAGGAAAGGAACAGGATTCGGTTTTTTTAGCGAGTTTTTTTAGATGACACAAAAAGTAATTGCAAATGTTACTTTTCGTAGGCATGAACAGGTGACGATGATTAGTACCACGAGCACACAGGCAAGCACGACGTTGTCTGTGAGGGAGAAGGAACAAGCGGCGAACACTTCCGTCATCGCCAAAGTGCGCTCGCTGCTGAGCTCAGCGCTGCCGCGATTGCAGCGGATCCTCGAGCAGAATAATTCCGCCGCGTCGGAGCATCAGCGTGGGGAGCTGTTGCGGCTGGCGGCGCAGATCCAGCCGCTGTTGCAGCCGCTGGCTGCGGCCAATCCCAACTACACCCTGCAAATCAACGCCCTCGGCACGGGACTGGCGGCGTACAATCGCACAGCTCGCGGTAATGACGGTAGGACATACGAGTTCCGTTTTAAATGTTAAAAAGTAGCAGCTACGGTCATTTTTTAATTTTTATCACTATTTAAATCTCATATGCTTGTTTTCAGGTTGGGGCGGGTCTTCGTGTTGCTGCTGTGGAGGCGGTACGTAAATTTCCGTATAAACAACGTATCATAAGGATGGCAAATATTTAAATTAGTTAATCAATTTATTAGTTTATATTAATTTGTATTAGCTTATATTATATTACTTTACATTACTTTGTACTGTATTACTTTATATTACTTTACATTACTTTATACTGTATTACTTTATATTACTTTATATTACCTTATATCAGCTTATATTATATTACTTTATATTGTGTTACTTTACATTACTTTATATTTCCTTAAATTAGCTCAAATTATATTACTTTATATTGTATTACTTTACATTACTTTATATTGTATTACTTTACATTACTTTATATTGTATTACTTTACATTACTTTATATTACTTTATATTAGCTCATATTATATTACTTTATATTGTATTACTTTACATTACTTCATATTACTTTACATCGTATTACTTTATATTACTTTATATTGTATTACTTTACATTACTTTATATTACTTTATATTAGCTTATATTACATAATTTGTACTGGTTTAATTAATCAACAGTTAAAATAAACAATTGAGTTCATTTAGTCAACTAAAAATTGTTTATTGAAGATTTTTAGTTTGGTAACTAAAACTTTTAGTTTAATTTTAGTTGATATTAGTCAAATAAATGTTTGTTTTAGTTTCTCCATCAAAATTTCCAGTAACTAAAACTTTCAGTTTGATATTGTTAATCAAAGAAATAACTAAAGCCAAGAAAGTAGTAATAAGTTTTTTGGGAGAGAAAGTAATCAGTGTTACTTTTTTGGGATGTAGGCGGCGGCGGAGGGGTAAGTAATACCGTATGAACAATGTCCTGCTTGAACTACGAAAGTTTGGTAACATTCCAATAAATTTTCTTGTTCGTTGTAGGACAACAGCCTGGTACAGTAGAAATCATTCTATATTACTTGCTCTGCTGAGTCGTTCCGTAATCGTTTTCTTTTTCGTTTTAGCTCCCGTATTTACTGATGAACAATAGTGAGTATTAACTGTGATCACTCATTAAAAAAATTCAAACACAGACACGGACACAGGCATAGACACAGACACAGACAGACACAGACACAGACACAGACACAG
>LRSR01007559.1:0-41916 GCA_001579985.1 Hypsibius dujardini
CCGCTGACCGACGACTATAATTCGACGCAACGTTTTAGGCAGGAAAGCTGCAGACAACACTCTCTAAAATCGAGCCGACTGAAGAAACCAAATCCAAAAAGCCAAAACGACCAAAGCACTTGAGGAAGATGCGATGCCAGCACAGCAAAACGCAGGACGCCATTATCCATGGGATCGAAGAGAAGGCTCCGCCGATCCGCTACCCGGAGACCTTCCTGGAAGCCCGCGAAGAACTGATGAAACTCCGCGAAAAAGCATGGCGAATGTCCGTTCATCGTCACGCCCGGAAATTGGAAGAACAACAGGCGCAACTGCAGCTTGATCGAGCCGAACGGGAAAAAGAGGTGAAAAAAATCACCCATCCAATCATCGAAAAACCGGCGCGCAAGGGTCCGTGCAATAACGCGAGCCACCTTTCGGTTAGTACCCTGCCGGCCAACACGACCGTCGCCCATCCGAAGCAGCCTGTCCAAAGTCTTTCTATGGAACCGGGAGCTATGGTCGTTCCAGAGGGAAGCAAACCCTTTTCGTGGCCGAAGAACAGACGGGAAGCATTCCGCGCGTATTTCGCGAAACATTTGCTGCGTCTGAAAGCGACCCTGGTCTTTAAGCATCGTCTGGCTCATGCTAATAAGGACCCGCTGTTTGATCGGTGGGGGAGACCGCTGAAAACGGAAATTCCGCTGTTTGACGCGAGGAATCCTTATCTGGTAAAAATTATCCGCAACCTGATGCGGACCAAAATGGGCTTTCGCTTCAAGTACGAGACGAGGGCGGAGGAGGTTTTGACAAACTTCCCATTCGTCGAGTACCAGACGTACCGGAAGTTTCCCGTGCAGCGCAAGTCCATGCATGACAGGATGAAGCATTATATCAGGATTAAAAAGCTGTACCGCGGACAGCGACTTTTCAAAATGCAGACTCCGTAAGTGCTGCCTTGATTTGACTCACACGGAATGGGGGGCGGGGTTATTGGTCACAGCTTTCCGGCTCAATTATTTTCAAATTCTGAGCAAAAAAATTCACATTTTTTATACATAACTTTGGGTTATAAAAACGCAAAGGTACTTCGCTTTGGCGGGAGTTATACTGTATAGTTAAATTTGCACTAACGTTTTCTGTTGTCTCAATGTTTCGCAATAAAATTAGAAGCTTTCGGGAAATTCCATCATCCAAAGTTTGATTTATTTTCAAGGGAAATAGCGCTGAGTTTTCTTTACTGAGAATGGCTGTCTTGCTCGTCTGGTTCGCCTACCCCATGATTGACAGCTGCACCTAATCAGCAAACAGTTGGATTTAAAACTGATTTTTTTTAAACTCATGTATGTACCAATAACATTTACTTAGCCTTCCTTACAGTAGCATCATTTCCGCAATGGACAGTAGTTATAATTATTTTGATTTTTGTCGTGTTTTTCTAAAAGGCATAATTGCTACAGTTACGTATACCTGTATTACAATTAGGTGTATTAGTGTTCAGTTAAGTCCAATATCTGAGGCTTTCCAGTCAGTGAGATTAATTGAGAAGTCCCTCTATGGATTTCAGATTGCGGTGGTACAAGAGTATTAAGAAGAACTCCCTCGAAACGCCCTTCGACTTTCAGCTGTATTCCGACGCTTTGGAAAAATTCAAGCGTTTGTCAAAAAATCAAAATGAACATGAAAGTACGTGAAAAATCAATTTTTACCATGCATTTTTTAAAGCTCGCCTGACAGCGGATTCTGTTAAAGAAAATGAGGATGATCCCGGTGAATCATACCATCAGTTTGGTTTGTATGAGGTGGTCTGTGACCACCTCAAAGTTCCACCATTCAAAAGCTTCCAAGACCAGCTAGCGAACGTTATTGCCGGTGAATCGCACACGATTCAACTCGCCAATGCCAACTTGACCGACGCTCAAATTCGTCCAATCGCGATGTCTATTATGGTATAAAAGCATATTTGCTTAAAGTTTGTCCCATAAAATTAAGTGATAGCAAAAACTTCAATTGCTCAAGTTTTAAAAGTTTGTCATTAAAGTTTTGTTAGTTTAGTTCTTTTAGTGATATTTTCAGTCTTGTTTTGGACGCAGTTAGTTCACTAATGCCTTTTTTTCCAACTAATAATTTTTAAACTACTATAAGACTATTAGTTTATTTAATTGAAAATACTTAAACCAATAAATTAGTTACTAAAAATGATGGCTTAGCTTTAATTAGGTTTAGGTTTTTTTGGTCTAGTCATTCCTAAAAAATTCAGCACAAAATGTAACTTGGCTGTGTTTAGCTGAGTGAACTGGTAGATCATTTGGACGTCAGCGGAAACCTTTTGGGGCCCCTCGGAGGTCGTTACATCGCTGGAATCTGTGGTCACACCGGTAACTTAACGGAACTAGTAAGATTTCATTGCTTTACGACATTTTTTAAGAACATATCAAATTTTCAACGACGATTATACGTTGAAATCACCGCAGAATGCATCCAATCAGCAATTCGATGCTACTGGGGCGGAGCTGTTCTACAAATGTCTCCGACGACCGTACTGTAGAATCACTAAGCTCTGGCTGAGTAACTGTGACTTTGGCGCGGAATGTGCAAAGTACATTGCCGGGATCATTATGGTGAGCCGACTCTCCCCCGAAATAGGTTACCATATGGGCACATGTAATTAGCAACGCACGATTCCTTGCAGGAGAACAAAAGTCTGGTGATCTTGGACGTGAGTAAAAACAAGCTAGCCAACGTGGGGAACAACGATATGATCGGCCTTGCTATTGGTAAGATATCTACAGTAAATGAAACAAAAGTATGTAAGACGTCATCTAGAGAAGGCCATTACCAGAATTTTGTTTTCTAGATTAAACAACTATAATTTTTTTGAAAGCTGAAGAAAAAATATGCTGAGTGTTCAATGTAACTTTGTTTTAAATGTGTGTCTACGACCGGTTCCTATTAAGGGCGTCAATAAACTATCTGTATATACACACGTACCGTGTCCACTAAATTTTGCTCCTGCCTTTAAATGAAAATTGCTCCGCTCCCCGTGCAGGTAGAAAAGTAGGTCACCACTCATTCGACAGAGAATTCATTTCTCTGTTGTTAAATGTCACAATATTTTGGTGAAACAACGGTGCGTTGACATTTTTCGGCCTTGCGCCAGAACAACCGAACTTAGGAACTGTGCTTTATATCCCACACCAGTCATAGAAAATGAATCGTAAGATATTGCTGGATTGCTTTTTTAGTATGGTATCAGGTAAATAAATGTGAGAAATCTTTTGACTGATTGATTTTACAGGAAATTCGTTGGCCCAAAGTTTGTATGAAAGCAGCGCCAGCCGTTTCTTCAGACCCCACTAAAGACGAGGACGTAATTTTGCAAGTTCTGTGAGGGTGGAATTCTTGTCTTAAATTTTAGTGTGGAATTCCCTCAATTCTCTATCCAACTCAGCCTGTATTTTTCAAATTAAGGACCATCCACCCAAGTTTCAGGGAAGACAACTTTACCTGTGTCATTTTATTAAATTCGGTGTCTTCAGATTTAATTTTTTTGAGATACATTTTGACTCTAAAACTTGTATTTATCATTCAAAAAAGCAAAAAATTGGCTCTGTGTTTCTATTAAAGAAACCGAAAAAGTTATTTTACAAATAGTGTGGAACATTTGAATAAAATCGGTATTATGGACTTTCGGAAGTTTGAGTGTTCTGGAGCAAAGACGATAAAACGTCAAGAAACCGTCGTTTTATCAGAATCTGTCAACACTGAACGACAGAGAAATGAATTCTCTGTCGAATGAATGGTGATTTATTTTCCCACCTGCACGGGAAGCAGAGCAGTGTTCATTTGAAGGTAGGAGAAAAGTGAAGTGGACACACAATTTCATCCAACCAGAACGAAACCGCAACGCGAAGGAAAAATGTAGAACAAATCTAGTTTCTTCAAGCTGTGAAACTGATGTTTTAACTTCAACTCCAAAAAAGGGTGGGAATCTGGAACATTTTATTTATTCTTTAATTCACGATTTGAGTTAAATTGCAACTAACATGATAAAGTATTTCTTAGGGCACTGGACACAAATAGTTTTCTCATGCTTTCACTAATTGCTATACGAAGCCCCTACGTCATACCCATTTAAAAACAATATAATTTAAATATATGTGTATATATATATATAATGTATGTATATTATTATTTATATATAATAATACGTGATAGAGCTGATAACACGAACTGCTTTGAATAAATTAACTTTTGTTTGTGAAGCGGAAAATACTGTCATTCGGGATCTGGACTTGTCGCACAACGGATTCAGCGAAAAGGCTTCACTGCTCATTTTTACTGGAGCTACAGTAAGCGCAAGGTTGTGCGCGAAAGTTTGATATTTTGGTTACGCACTCATCAAATTTTCAGGCGAATACTTGCTTGGAGGTGTTGAATTTCTCCCACAACCACGTCGGAGAAAACGGCTGCAAAGGCGTCATGAAGATGTTGGAAGCCTCGGACCACATTCGCAGTCTTAATTTAGAACACTGCTTTCTGACTGATCTCGGGCTGAAACGAGTCGGCATGGGAATCGAAAAAAACGTGGGCAGTATTGAACGGCTCATTGTGAGTAAATTGACCGTAAAAAACTCAAACGCAACATGAAAAACTTCATCACTCCAATTTTTTCTCAGCTCCGGGATAACCCAATCAGTGGAGTCGGCGCCAATTACATTCTCAAAGCCGCTGCGACAAAAGAAAAGCTGAAGCATGTAGACCTTTCAGTGAGTTAACTAATTGGAATTGTATTTATATTTTAAATAGACTATGCAATATCCTTGTTGTGTTTTGAATAGCTTTGTCCAGTTAACGCGGCGTTCGTGGCCGCAGTCACGAAAGTAGTTGCGGAACGGGAGGAAACGTTCATCGACCATACCGGTGACAAGCCCTCACAACCGCTGCTGCCGAAATACGAGATTGACTTTGAAGCGATTGCCCTTGAGAAAGCGAAAGCTGATGTGGCAAAGAAAGCCAAGAAGAAGAAATAGAGCTTCAGTTGGCGGGCAGCGAGATAGCCTTTGTTGGATGGAACGAAAAATGTTCTAACATGAATTCTTAATTACCCGAATTTCAATTTAAATGAATTTTGAATTAAGCCTATTTTAAATTAATAATTCTTTGCTGTTTACAGCCGTGGCACAATTTCTCGACAAAAACGTTATTCGGAACACGTGTTATTATGCCGGTGTTCCGATTAACGTTTTTCGTTGAGAAATCGTGCCACAGCTGTACATGTAATACAAGCCGGAGCACATTGCCGACGTTCGCAAATAAACTAACTGAGTCGGATTCCATAATTGGCTGATAAAGTATTCGAACTTCAGAAGTCCTAATAGTATAAATTTTTGAACACGCTACTTCACAGGTGACGCTATGGATGACATCAAATGACAAAAAGGCATATCAAAATTGATTTGATTTGATTTAATTTTGGGAGTTATTTGACTATTTAATTTTAACTTAATTTTGATTTAACGGGACTATGAATATTTTAATTTCTCACTACTTTGGCACGTGCTTCTTTTGTAGTTGTACAGTGCTTCAGAGGCGTAAGCGAGGAGGGGGGGAGGGGCACCAGGGTAAATGCCCCCTCAATTGACTCAGGCCGCTGACGGGGGGAGGGCGAATTTTAATTTTTATTCATAAGAAAATTGGATCCCCCGGCCTAACTGAACATCTCAGTATGTGACTGATGAAAGGTATTAAGATGTTAAGACATCGGTCGACATAATATTTATCCTGATTGCCGAACTTGCAGTACAAACACATCAAACACTTTAAAACTAGAAAGGTAAGTCACATGAAAATATATTAAGCATAGCAAAAGGAACGATAATTATGAGAAGAAATCATCCATTACGGACACACTGCGTTCGCGCTTCTAATTCAGCCGGGCAGGCAACTTTAGCGAACTTCATGGTGGGATTGTCCGCGCCCATGAACCAGTCGAAACGGAATAGGCAACCGGCTTGAATCGCAGCGGGGAGTCCGAAGCAGGCTTGACGGCTTGTGACCCCGCCGTAAGTTTGTCCCCACACTGGTGTCGGTAAGCCCCATTGGGAGGTGCAACCGTCAAACAGGCCGACTCCACTTCCAGGCATTTGCAGGTCAAAGTGATTCTCCCCGAGATCGCCCCCTGTATAAATTGAATAATATATTCAGACCGATGTCATCATGTCTTGACTATCGTAGCCGAATACCAATGCCTATGGCCTCCTTAAGAAACGAATATCGAGACAAAGCAAGAATCAGCCTTTTTCGAGAATTATTTTCTAAACTTGAATTTAATTTGAAAGCAGACAGTGCAAAGTGGTTTAATTAACTGTTTTAAAATACCCGATTGAATTGCATTTTTCAATGATTTATTACTACTCAAATCAGATAAAATAATTTATGACATTCTTGATGGGATCTAATGTTATTTGAAATTAATTCAAATATTAATTCAACATTATATTTTTATTCGAATTGAATGATCGATAAATGAAACTATCGAGTTTCGGCGGATTAAAACTTTCTTATGCATCAGAATTCAGTTCATTTATAAGCGGTAATTATATGTAATAAATAACATTAAATTAGAATCAAGCATAGAATTTAAATCATATGCACGTGTTATTTTAATTTCCTAAAAAATCCATTATTTAAACTAATTAACAATTTCAAAGGCAATCAAGAATTTTGCCGAAAAAGTTAACTCAACAGAATTAACATTTGTAGTTTAGTTACCGACCTTTTAAATTTGATAATGATAATTTTGTAACAGTGGGTGACCAATCAACCAGTTTACGGTACCTGTGTTAGTAACTTGCACAATCAATGATTTTCCCACTACCGGTCCGCTCGTGAAGTCCAACTTGTAACAGCCACAGCACCACCCGTTCTCACTGGATCCCTTAATATTTGCCGCGGCGAATCCATACGCCAGATTGTTGTTAATTGCCCAAGGTTGGTTATCATTACACGTGTAAGCCTGCTTATTATTGGCATTGCAGCCACTAACTGCGTTCGGGTCACTCAGCTTCGTCACCCCGTTAGCCTGACAAGTCTTAACCGGCGACGAAACCGGTGCCTTACCCGGCCACGCACAGCTCGGCTTACAGCAGTCCCAATACCGAGTCGTTTTCCCATCCATCGTCGGTCCAATGGGCGTCACACCCGTGGGTGTGACGACGGCACCGTCAACAACTCCACACACCATCGTGTTGTCACTGGTCTTGAAGGCGTCAGCCTTCGACACGGATCCCAGCTTCATGAAACACGTCCCACCCGCGTAGGAAGTCCAGGTGAAGTGAGTACATCCCGAGGTACTCGCACAATATCCCCCGCATTGGTCGCTCGAGATGCGAACACTACTCAAGTCGTTCCCCACAAAGTCGCATCCAAAAGCCCAGTTCCCATTCCACTGGATCGTGTCAACGACCCCACAGACCATGGAGGAATCGGTGGTGGCGAAAGCGTCTGCCTTGGAGCCTTGGCCTTGTTTCATGAAGCACGTCCCGCCATTCCATGTCGTCCAGGTGAAGTGACTGCATCCTGGAGTCCCGGCACAACGACCCCCGCACTGGTCGCCAGGGATGGTGGCCTGACTCAAATCTCCACCGTTAAAGTCACACGCGAAAGCCCAGTTACCGTTCCATTGGATGGCGGATCCACCGTGTATCATCATTAAAAGGCATATCACGAGGACAGTTCGCCATCCTGAAGCTGCCTCGTTCGGCTGAAAAGGAAGTTTTAAATTGATATAATTGGTAAAACAAAAACAGAAACAGCTGTGTTAGCGCGGAAATACTTACTGCAGCAAAGGAGAACATTTTGGGATGTGTGTTTTGATGAAAAATGTTCTCAATTGCTGTTCGCCAGAAAAAATGCAGGAAGAATATATAAAAAAGGGTTATATTTTGCAATGCGTTTGTTAATCTTACTACAGCCAGACATTCATCCATATATATATCTCTCAGGAAGTTTACTGCATCTCGCACATGAGGGGGTGACGTCAGCGCCGGCCTTGACTTCGAGAAAACGTAAGCAAGTGATCTGATTCTCCGAACGCAGCAACTTGAATGCCGTTCAAGCGATGCTTCAAATGAAATAAACCTGTATTCGAGCAGGGGATTTGACGTGATTCCTTTACGGTGAACGACCTTAAGTGAGATAGATTACATGAGCACGTCGGTGGTAAGTTTTTACGACTGCTGCCGGACGAAAGGGGGTAATTTCGGATATTGCCCAACGTCAGCAGATAAAATTTTACGGTTTCAGTGAGAACTCTGGAAGTATTCCTAATTGAGGAAATCAAAGATAAACCGCTGCATTGAATTCCACCATCAACTTAGGAGTTCTCGAATAATGTATTTAATTCAATTATGTTTTCTCTCTTTTTGCTAGTTAATGGGATAAATTGGCATTGATCAGGACTGAACGAAACATTTCATTTTCCAGACATAACTATCACTGGTCCCAATACCGTAGCGCCGTTCCAAAATTATTGACCCATTACACTGATGATCATGTCACATGCAGGATCGTTTAAAAGCTATTTTTAAGACAACAGCCACACATCCCTTGAGTGAAACTTTATGGTAATCCCAAACTCAAATTAAAAGCTGATAACATGAGTAAAGTGCTATGGGATAGACAGACAAACAATACTCAGCGAATGCAGATTACAACTTTTGAAAAAAAATTACAAGTTGAACCAAAAAAATTTAAACCAGGAGAGAAAGAAATAATTAGAGAAACTGCTACTATTTACGACGGAAGAAGAGCCGAAGGATGAGAGAGTCCTGAACAAACGGATATGGCCGTGGCCCAGGAGAGAAGTCCAAACTATTCCTTCTCCAGATCTGAAAGTGGGTCTAAAAGTTGAAACGCTGGGCGTCCGTTTCCTAGCCATCAAACGGAAATGGCGGTGTGTCAGGGGAGAAGTTGAGGTTATCGCCGTGCAAAATGGACGCAGCAAGGCCGCGCAAGACCCATGGTCGCTTAGTCCGGTAATCGGCTGTTTTGAGACCTTCAATTTTGTCAAGCCGGATCTGCCCGTTACTTGAACATTCCAAGTAACTGCAAATAACGAGGAGCCAAATGCAATAAAGCTATTCAAATCCACATTGTTTGTAAATGGCCTGTCGGTCGGTCCACCAGCTCCTCAAACGATGATCTATCCATTTGTCTGCCTGTTTGCCTGAGCTTTTAGTCATGTCATCAAACTTTGCCAATGTGAGACCCTCAGCAGCATAATCGGCACAAATCTTCGGCAACAGCAGCGCATAACGTCCGATCCAGTCTCGTTGATCCTCCCTCGGATACAACCAAGAAATCATCTAGACTACTTGTCAAGATGTCGTCCGTTAGATCAATCTCCAGTTGCGCAATCGAAACAGCAAGCATGAGTTGTGTCGGCAATCCAGAGAGCCGTTGTTGGCCGCCCAACGTCAAAAGAGTGAAGCGTGCCTTCACACAATTCAGGGTGCTCTAGTGAGGGAAGACCGGCACGTTGTTGGTTTTGGTCATCCCATATTCCAGTTTTAGTCCTCCACAGAAGAATGTGCTGGACCTCAGCGCAGTGCACCCCGATGCGATGGATCGCCACGGCAATCTGCCGGGACAAATCGCACTGGCCGCCGTGGTAGTTGATGGCCCTCCCATGCTCTTCCATGAGGTCTTTCCGACGGGAGTTCTCCAGGTTGCCTATCTCTTCTTTTGCGGTCCGCTCGCAGGTGAATTAGATTGATTACCACTCTGTTGACGTCTTCTCGGCTGACGGGACACTTCCATTACTGGCAAGTTCTGAAAGAAAGTCCACAAACACACACATGCATTTAATGGGCTGAGTTCGAGCGATCTAAAACTTTCAAGGAATCTTCCCCCACGCAAAAAGAAGAAGAAGAAGAAGAAGAACAAGAACAACAACAAAACGCATTTGATAGATACCTTCAAAGTTTGCAGGGGTCGGTAGGTCACACTATCGGAAGTGATCCTTCATGTCCTCCCGAGAAACCCATTTAATATCCGTCGAATTGGGCATTTCCTCCTTCTTCGCTCAGAAAACTGATCTTTATGCGGTTAAAGCATCCTCAGCAGGTATTGTGATCTGATTTGAAGGCATTTGTTGCGCCGGTAAACATCACATCGCGCTTCAAAAAGAGCTCGAAGAACGTAAATGCTTGAACCATTGAATCGTAAATGTTTGCACCACGCCAAGTGCAGATTTTGACCCTTTGGCGCTAGAGAATTTCACAAAGCACTGCTCTGGTAAGCCATCTGTTTGGAAAATGAGTCATTCCAGTCTGTTTCATCATATTCCACACTACAAAATTTCGTTCCAAGTCCATTCCAAACGGGTTGGAAATGCAGGAACGGATAATATTCTATTGTCTTCTTCCCCATTTTTGAAGTATTTTGACCGGCACGGTCTAAGAAGGATGTGTATAAAAGATGTGAAATGGGAGATGTGAGATGGGAAATGTGATATGGAGGATGGGAGATATGACATGGGAGATATGACATGAAAGGGGGAGCATGTGAAATAAATAAGTCGATGGTCGATAAATCGGCTCACTCATGGGTTTTTTAAGGCAGGTTCTTGATTGTTGAATTTCTAGAAGTGCTATAGCATAATAGGGTTTAATGCCGTAAATCAAAATAATCAAGCACCTGCCTTCAAGAAGAAATCCATGAGTGAGCCGATTTATTGACCCAGTGGAGGGTGAGCCGAAATACAGACTTCTCCTCATACTTAATGTAAAAAATGTCGAAGAAGACACGTTTTGCTTGATGCATTTTCGGTCACCTCGGATCCTGATCTTTGTCATCAAATTTGTAAAATCGTTATGGGGATTCAAGGAGAGCGACAATTTCTAAAATCAAACGCTTTGATTTCAGCGAAATTGGTTAAAAATTCGCTTGGGGTGCCTATTTCTCATGTCGAAATGGTCCAAAGGAACACGCCCGCCCTCGAAGTAAAACACATAGATATAAACTAAAAACTACAATTAGAAAGTACAAATACGTAACTAATAAATAAAAACTACAACTGAAAAATACAACTGCTGTGTTTTGTTCATACCCTCTCACATGCCCCATCTCCCGTGCTTCTTCTCCCATCTCCCATCTCTCATTTGACACTTTTTATAAACACCCGTCTAAGAAGCGCTGGGAAGTTGTAAAATGAAGTTTGTTATGCGAAGTTTGTGAAGTTAATGCCCATTTTTTGAAGTTTAAAACTTGTAAAGTTCATTTAAAAAATCTAAAAAGCGTAAAACTGAAAAGCAGAAATATGTGTTGTGAAGAATACAAAAGAAAACTCAGATATTAATTAAAATAATTACAGTTTTAGGGTCCTGACAAATTAGCTGAAAATAGCAGCTGTAAGAAGTTTTAATGAAATCTAAAAATACATTAAATTTGTGTTTTGATGTGTTTATCAATTTCTTTTAAACTATAGTGATAAAATGTAAAAAGTCATACATTTTTGTAACATACATTTTGTCAGAAAGGCTGCACTAAAATTAAAACCAGAAACACAAAATTATATTTTGAAATAATGAATAAGAATATCACATAAAATGAATTTTTGTCGGTTTTGAAAACGCCATGTACAAAGATCAGTATTGGAAAGGTTACCAAACATGCTACTTGTAAGGAAGAATCAGGCTTATGTAACGGAAATTTCGCGGTATCGTTAGTGACTCATACATTTATACGTCAGGGGCATACTGTCTTCGTCCCGCCATGCGGGACATGCGATTTGGACAAATTTCATGCTGGAATTATTTGCCCCATGAACCAGTCAAAGCCGAAGATGCAGTCCGCTTGAATCGCTTCCGGTAATTCGTAACAGTTCTTGCGATCCCCAACACCGCCATATGGCCGGACCCAATCGGAGGTCGGTAAGCCCCACTGCGAGTATACCCGTCGAAAATCAAATATTTGTCAACGACCGGTCCGCTGATAAATGTAAATTTATAACATCGCGCAGCATCATCCAACATCAGTTGATCCCTTAATATTTGCAGCGGAAAACCGTAGGCTTAATTATCATTTACCGACCAAAGGATGTTGTCATTACAAACATAAGCCTGCTTGTCTTTGGCGTTCCAGCCACTAACCTCCATCGTTGAAGTCGCGACCGAATGACATATTTTTCCGGGAATCATATGCGTTAGATAGTGCAAAGATAGATTATTCGCCGTCGATCGGGTGGTAGTTGCAGGATGTGAGTTAAGAAGGACCAACAACCAAGCAGATGTTTGCATTTTGGGCACTATACTATTAACTTTTGAGCGGACGTTTTGGTAATGCGTAAAACACATTCACATTATGCGATTGCAGTAACTCTTGTCCCTGCCCCAGGGTATTCAATTTTTTTATGAGCAAGTAACATACATAAGGGCAAAGACAAAGGCAATTTGTGTTGTTGCAATGTGTCATCTTAATGGTGCATGTATACTTTATTACTATAAACAAATCAACAATAAACTGAATATTGACAAGAAGGAAAAGCTAGCTGCAGTCTGCTTTCAAGTAATAAACCCATTCAGCATTTTCCTCATCAACAACATCCCCTTCAAATTTAGGTGTAATTGTAATCTGTCCCAAAAACGATCCTCTTCGCAGTAGCCCGCTGTCTGTGTTGTTCGGGCTAAATGTTACGGGCAGACTTAACGTCTTTTTAGCCTTCACCATATCCGTCACGTCCTTCACTACAAACACTCGATTTGATGAGACCAAATTGAAGGCCGACGGTCGTAAAAAGGGATTCTTAAATTCAAGCAGAGGCACCGATTCTCCAGTTGGCGCGATGACGTATGGTCCCTTCGGTTTAGGTCTAATACAGTTTCCGATGAAGACAAAATGGAATTCTCCTGCAGCTGGCGAGGCAGCCAAAACTTTGCCATGGAATTCTCCCAATTGGCACGGATCAAAAAGCACCTCAATGGCTTGTTCCGATGGGTAGGTAATTGTCCCGGGCTGAACGGAATACGTGGAGCGATCACTGACCAGTTGAAATTCAGATGCTCCCTCGGTAACTTTAACCACAAAGTCTGCTTTTGTTCGTCCGTAATTAAGTATTTTACAGGACTGGGTTGTGGTCGCTCCCAAAACACATTCGAAGTGGATTGGTGTTTCGTGAGTACCAGCAGTGGCCTGAAGGGTGAGCTCGATGAAGAAAGCACCAAGTTCCGGGCTAGCCACATCAATGCGACCCTGAGTAAAGAAAGAAAGAACATACATTATTCCAATAATGCGACAGGCTGGCAGACAGACAGACAGATAGAAGGGCAGACAGACAGAGAGACGGATGATTGATTTTCAGGCAATCAGCCATGCAACCGAACTACTCCATGTAATGAGTATTCATTGGTACCTGTGCCAAACCTGGCTTTAATGGAAAGTAATCCAAGAATATTTCCACCTCCCGTTTTCCGCCAACAGCGATGTGTGTTGTGGGCTCCAAAGTGACCTCGCTCGTATTTCCTTGCAGCATGAAAGCTAGCGATACAGGAGTATCCAATGGGTTCATAATCTTGACTGACTCTCGACGAAGCGTTCGCACATGGGATATAATTGTCTTGGAGTCGAAGGACGGACCCTTGACTACTTTGTATTGAAGGTCGTAATACTGATACTCTCCGGTTTCTTCGCATTTGAAAATAATACGGTAGATGTACACCGCATTGACGTCTTTATCGCGTAGCGCTTTGAAAATGAACTCATACTCCAATTGAGCCAGTGCCGGAATATGGACCACACCTTTTCCAGTTAGTTCGATGGATGCATCCGGTTTATCTGGTTTGACGTATTCGTAAATGACACGAAAAGCTTGCATTTTTGGTAACCAGTTGTGTAGCGTCATAAATTCCCGCTGTTCCTGTGGAATTCATTCAGAGTCATGAGTCAGGGATTTGCAGTCCTTTTTTAAAAACATTTTTAATAAATATATCAAATTATCGTTATAAAAGGTGTGTAAGAAACTCAAATAAATACTATTTTAATTTTTTAAAGTAATTGATACAACCAAATTGACCTCTAATTTCATTTTTTGCCACTGGGTATTTAAAGTATCAGTTATACAAAGAAAAGGATTCTGGATTGAGCATCAAACTTATTATTTGTAATTATATTATCGTCTTTCTGGGATTTGAATTTGGGTTTGATCTTAAACTGTTTTTCGTTATACAAACGTACTGACGTAATACGAAATATCTGAACTTCTATAGCAATTTAACTGGAATATCTACTTCTGAAGAATTCATAGTCATAATAGAAAATTAGCATCCTCTTTTGGCTTTCTTAAGTTGAAACTAATTTGCAATTCTCAGTTTCCGAGGGTTCTAATTGTTTCATCACGTATACGTACGTGATTATTCAAGATCTTTAAATTATGAGTATACTGCAAATATTCAGTTTTATCAAAACTACTTGACTGAATGTTGGAATTCAATTTGAATTTCACTAAATAAAGGGGATCAATATAATTATGGTTTCACATACATTCAATTAAAAGTTACTAGCAGTCGATGTTGGATAATTATCAAGGGAAGGTTCCGACTTACTGTGCGACACGGAACATCACGTGCAATTTTGCCATTCGGCTTCGGTGGTTGAGTTTTTCCAAACAAATTAAACACAGCTGCCTGCCCAGTTGGTAGCATGACTGACACAACTGCCTGGTGGGGTCCTCCATCGAGCGGTTTGAATACGGCCTCAAACGTTTCCGTAACATTAGGCTTCACTGTGATCGAAGCGGGTACCGTCCATCGGTCATTATTAACAAACGGTTTCACTTGCCAAACCGTGGTTGTCGTGTTGGTAAGAGTCAATGGCTTGGCGTCCGTCTGTCGTACTGGGCATTCAAATACTATTGTGTCTTTCGACGTGGGTAGTGGAATGCATGAACCGACAAGGCTCAACTGGATGGGCTTCCTGTTCCCTGCCATTGTAAAACACGATATCACTACTAGTGACGGCCATCCAAATACCATCATTGTTTTACTTAGAAATGGCCATTCAGAAAATGATTAGCACTTGGGATAACAATTCTTTATTGTTGTTTTGTTTTGAAACCACAACGCGTACGAGGTGACATTTTTAATTCTGCGAAGTGAGGAAAGCAGGGAATGCACTTGTTGACCAAATGGCAACGAAGAGAACTAGTATTTTGTTGATTGATCTGTTCGAGCGGCCAAAATAGTCACTAATTTTTCAATTAGGTTAGCAAAATCTTGACGAACATTCTTCTTTTCTTTTCCCCGGCATTTACAAAACTGAATAACCTTTCGATTGGTACCATGTAAGCTCTTACAGACAAAAAAATAATAAATTATGGCTGTTTGCGTGCAAGAGAGGTATTTCATAATCGACACACGGCTTTGTTGTAGTGTTTTTCACTCGTGTACCAATACGCGAGTGGCTCTCCTAGCGTTTCAATCCCAACTAATTTACTGCAAAGTTTCTTCTTGGTTTTTCCAAACAATCAAACTTTACAACGGGATTTTTGCCTTGCTTTTATGCTAATTGGCCAAATTTTCTTTGACGTTGTCAAAGCTTTAGATTGTGTGAAAAATTGTAACTTTTCAAATAGCAATAGGAGAAAAAAGTTTCCAAATTAAAAGCGATTTTGCCCGTTCGCCGAATTAAAACTTTCAATTCTTGCTTAATGGAGATTAAAAACTGAAAAACTAGAGTGCAGATATCCTTAGAGAAAATTAAAAGACGGTAATCTCATTAAAATGCTCGTAGGACGCGATCTTGTTAATGCAGATTCCGATTAGTTACTGCATATCTCGACCACTGGTGGTAAAATTAAAAGAAATGACTACATACAACTCCATTGGTTTCGTAAGATCTTGCCATTGATTTGAGACTATAAAATACGCAATTAACGACATTAATTCGGCTGCAAGAAGGAGGTAAATCCTTATCTTACGGCGTGTCATTTAAGTTAAAAAAGTGTTTTTTTATTCCAGCTTACTGATGGGGTTTAAATGAACTAGATAAAAAGATAATTTTTGCTCAACTATTTTAATTTCAAAATTACCGCTTGACATTCGTGCATTATATTTGGTCGTTACGTTTTGTTTTCAGATGTATCAATGCTTCCGAGAATGTGTTCCTGTGGTCTTTGTGACTGATTTCTAATTGGTCGTTCATGAATAAAGCCGTTCAATTGTCTTATTACCCGGTAAGTCGCATTCTGTGTGAATACGAATGTCCGAACTGAGAGACTTCGGGCAGAATGTGATCTCAAACACCACCTCTCCCTTAGCTGGAACGTAACCTTTACGAGGCTTGATGATGAAATGAGGGGCGATTTTGGCACAGTCCCAGCTAAAATAGGCGCCGAGTTCGCCGAGGCTCTTCATAACAATGTTGCGACGAAGTGAACCGTTGAGCACGAGCGCGCCAAAGTCGATGACGCGTTCCTGGAGGATAACGTCGAGACCGTCACAGTTTCCGGTGAGGGTGGAAAGCTCCCGGACAACCTGTTGGTCGGTGACAAAACTGACTCGTGCGTCGAAGTTGAGAGTGCGAGTCAGAGGCAGGAAGTTAATGGTGGCTTTCAGCGACTTTTGAGCAGGAATGATGTTATCCACCTCTGCGAATGAATGGAAAAACTTAACTTGTAAGCAGAAGTGCAATCCGAGTCGGTAAGCAGTACATCTCAGTCAGCAGTCTTTGAAGTTAAAGCGATACCAGGCAAACGCTGTGGGTTGAATCGCTACATGGGTTGAATCCGTGGGGTGGCGGAGGGCACCACAAGTGTAAATTGAATGAATATTGTTCACAATTTACACTTGTGGCGCTCTCCGCCACCTCGCCATTTTAATTATGTCATAACCCTCAGTTCAGGACAATTCTCGAATCTGGAATGACGTGGTTTGCGACTGTGTAAGCAAAGTTTCATCAACATATGAAGAACAGAAATCTTTGGTCTCAGCCTGATATAGTACATTTCACGTGCGCACCTGGATAGACGTGAAGAATCTTCTCATCCATCAAGCTCTTCAGTTGTGTCGATTTGGATTTGTTCTCAAGCACAACCCTCCCAGTCACCTCCACTTGCGATTGATTTAACACCTCCACCTCCACCGTGCTCTTTATTCCTATCTCACTGGTATTAAACAACAAGTGCCTCATCCGAGCTGGCACCGCCACATGCATCTCCACACCCTCGCCCTTCAGTACAACCGATTTGGTGATCGACTGATTCATGAGGAAAGTTAAGACGCCTGTACAATGGCCTACATCTGTCGGCAGGAACATCACCGTGTGGATGGTACTGTTCCCGGGCTCCAAACTCAGCGGGGCGAATTCAAAAGCCATGCTCGGAGGTAGGACGTAATTCACCAAGTCCAGGCTGATCTGTCTACGCGTATGATTCGCGATGATCAACGGGACTGTCGTGCCGACCTCCGGACTATCGCGAACGATGAGGACGGGCCCAAAATCGCATTCGTCGAAGCTGAAGTCGATGTCGATGTTTAAAAGATCTCCTACAATTAGATATGCCAGAAAGTAAAATTAATCAACCGAACAGTTACTAACGATTATTAGTTACATTCTTTAATATATTTTATGCAATTTTAGTAAATTTAGTTGAAGAAAAATTTAGATATTTTTTTTCGATATTTTACTATCTAGGTTTTAGTAACGGAATGTTTTATTTCAGTAGCCAAATTTTTAGCTGGAAATTTTAAATAATTAATGTTTAATTCTTTACTTTACGATATTTAGTGCAGAAGGCTTAGTTTAGTTTTGTTCCAGAAATTTAAAAATAAGGAATAAAAATTAAGCTATTAAGAGCTTGCTCCGTTTAGTTAGTTTTTCCAGTATGTTTTTTTTCCATCTGTACCTGTAAGGGCCAAAAGGTACCGTGGACCGAATTCGATCTCGATGACGACTTGGAGGTGCGTCAATTTGTCTTTCAACGAACGCGGCATGTAGGTTAGTATCAGCATGAACGATTTTCCCGGCATGATGATGCCCTCCGGGCTGGATAACTGCAGGAATGTCCGTTCAGGCCTATCTCTTGTTTCGTCGTGTTTCGAGGCTACGGAGATTATTTTAGCCTTGTAGGAGATGTTGATGCTGCCGTTATTGGTCATTTGAAAATTCTTCTTGTAGACAGAGCAGGCGTCGGTGTGGCCGAAGTCGACAGTGTTGCTGTGACCGTCGCTGTCATCAAGTAGGGTGGTGCGATTGTTATCGTTGAGGTAAATGATTTCGATCACGGGGGCGAGAATTTCATGTTCCAAAGTCATGCGAAGAGGCTGCGAGCATTTTTCCACCCGACACATCAAGACCAGATCGGCGGTGAACTCTTTCGTGGCGAACACGCTAACGGCCAGTTCGCGCTGTGTCTTGGCTTTGATGATGCCCTTTGAGGGTACCACTTCCCATGTCATGTGATCGTAACCCTAATATGAGCAAGAATGAAGCCGAAGAAACAATTCCCGACAGCTTTTTCAATTTTTTTTTGCCATTTTTTAGCCGAGCTGTTTCAGTAATCAAGCAGCTTAAACAATAATATAAATGAGTGATTTCCCCCTTCTACCTTGAATGAGCCAGAATGACCAATTTCGGTAATGTGTGCTTGACTCTGTCTGATCCGTTAAATGGCTATATGGAACCATCCATAACTAGGATCAAGATTTTCCAAATCGAGAGAGTGCAGTCGACTAGGTCATCCTAGCAGAAACCTTTTGAGAATGACCGACATTTGGTCGTAAGCGAAAACAATAGTTTCATTTAGTGGATTGAAATAATATACTACTGAATAATTCAGATTTCGGTGCACTCATGGATGATACTGATGTATGATATATATCAAATACGAAAAACAAAAAAATGGAATGTTCGTAAAAACAAACTATGTGGTTGTACAATGTTGAAATATGGACCAATATAACATTATTGGAGAAAGTTTTGCGTTCCTGACAGTTGAAAGCAAGTAATCCATTAATAAAAATTAGCAATAAATCAGTATATTAAGCCGCATAATTTATGAAAATGAAATTTGCTTAATTTTTGGCTAAAAAGCATACACCCGAAATTATATTTCCGTTCGTTTATGCTGCAAACAAATTGATCTGGTTTACCTTAAAGTTTTCCATGTCGACCTCAAACTTCAAATCGATCAGTTCATTATTGGACAACGTCATATTCTTCGTCTTCCGCATCTTCGGCAAAAGAGGCTTAAACGCCATAACTAGCGGTGTCAAGCTGACATCGGAATCCCGTACCACAGCGTTGAAGTTCAACGCCACCACGACCCCTTGTGCAGGCACCTGCAGCGCCCACTTGGATTCCATCGCCCCCAGACAGTACGGGATGAAGGTCACGTCTACCATTGATCGTTTCCCCGCTGCGACCAAGCCTGCTTTTCGCGACACTTCAAACGGCGGCTTCTTGGTGTCCTCATAATCCAAACAGTTCAGTGTGAATTCATAATCCGCGTCAGTCGGATTGGTCAGCACCAACTGCTGCGTTAACGTTGCATCCGTTCCGATGCACCTAAAGTAGGGCTGGTGTATAGTTCAACGTTTGATTTTGAATAAAATAAACTATTATAAAATAAACTACTATTCGGTGTAGAAAAAGAGGTATTTTCATTGTATCGTATCTAAAATTATTTGAGTTACGTGTCGTTCACTTTAAAAAAATTGACTTGATGTAAACTCAAAATACATTTTTTTGTTTTATTAAGAGTGCTAAAATGCTAAACAATATCTAAAAGCGCTTATTCATTTATTGTTCCCAATTGCAAAATCGCCTGACATATATTTAAAAACCTAATTTTAATGCTGCAAAGTGGCTTTTCAAATGAAGAGCGATTCGACATATCAGTACCATTTCTATTGAAGCATTAGTGCATGTACACACGAGGCAAAAAGCTCACTCTGACCGAGTTAGGTCTGTGAACATGGGCTGGGTACAGAGTAATGCAGCGAACGAGTTAAATGGCTTAACTCGGTTAATTGAAAGTTTTTGCCACGTGTGTACAACAACACTAACCTGAAGTCTAGGATACGACTGTCCTGATTCGACACTTCACTCCACCGTAAATTAGTTTGGGTGGCAGTATTCAAGTGTAAAATTGGTAGTCTTGCTGTTCCGTGAATGGGAAGCGCCAATGGAAGTCCACGTGGATCTTGATTCTCCAGTTGAAAGAACAGACAACCCATATACTCCAGCGCCTCTTCCGGACGGAATTCTAGCGTGAAAATCTGACTAGTGGTCGGGTTAATGACCCCCATCCCCGGTGAGACGATAAAAACCGTCGACAGATTACACGTTTGATTTGCAGTCAGACTCTTGAAGCTATTCACGTCGATTTTGCGTATATTAGGCGGAATGATGGGCGATGACGGAGCACCCTTGGCCTGACCGCCTCCGCCAGATCTCGGTGAAGGTGTCGCCTGCTGCTGCAGTTGAATTTGTTGCTGCTGTTCTCCGGAACTATCCTTTGACACCTTCCGCCTGCGTTTGGTGCTCTCTTTTGTCAATGGAGCGTCCGTCGCCGAAGGTGCTGCCGGAGCTCGCGGAGAGTTATGTTTCTGAGCTTTCTCACTCTTCATGCTGGGTGTGAGTGGGACTGGCTGTCCATCCTCGTCGGCCACCGGTTGTTCGACCTTTCCCTTTTTACCCTTCTCCGGTCTTCCTTCCTTTTCTTGAGACGAAACGACACGTGAAGCCGTCATTGCGTCAACCTGTTGCAGGTACGCCAAACACGCCTCCGGATTCACAGAAAACATGGTTTTGTACCGAAGTGCCACTTTCCCGGTGTTTTTCACAGTAAACGTAGCTTTCCGGGTTTCCAAAACGTGAGTGTCTTTGAAGAGAATTTCTTGCTGTGTACATTCGTATTTAGCGAATCCGACAATGGAGCTCACTACCAGGGTGACGTTCCGGTTCGAACCGACTTTAACGGTAGTTAACGGTTCCGGGGTTGGCGCTAGGATCCTGGGCTGCAGGCTTGAGTCATCAGTCCTGGTGACCTCAGTCTTCGTGCCTCCCAGCGAAATCAGGGTTCCCCGCGGAGACTCAGCGGTCTTCGCAGGGTCTCCGACCCTCGAAGGCAACGGATCCGTATGTAAGGACGTTGGCTGACCAGACTTCTTATTGTGAACGTCGTTCCCCTCCTTTTTAGGCTCGGAAGGACGACGTTTAGTCTTGTCGACCTTGTCGGTGTTCTTTCGGAGCTTATCCATGATGGACTCCTTCTTTACTAGCTGTTTTTTCTCCTTGGACTTTTTCAGTTCGACCGCCGCTTTCTTAGCGTCCTTTTTATCATGCTTGCTGCCGTCCTTGACGGAGTGATCGGAATCGCGATCCGTGTCCAGCTTTTCCGCAGAGTGCGGCGTCGACTGACTGTCCGATTCCGTTCGAGCTTTCCGAATTTCCGAGAGAACTTGTAGCGACTGCTTGTCAGAGTTCCAGACGTTGTCGAGATCGTACGTCTCCGGGACCGTTATCGCGGCCAAGCTGCACAGAACGGGTAGAATGTTGATATGTGTCTCCTCCAGAATGTTGTATCGGGCCTGAATCTCGGCGAATGACTGCGGCTTGACGTGACCCGCGCGAGGAGTAATTTCCAGAATTTCTGCAGGGAGCTTCACCCACTCGAAACGCAGCCAATTTGCGGTCGGGTTGACAATCTCAAATTTGGCCGTTAAACTTTGACTGGGTTTACAATCGCCAAAGTACAGATGATAACGTTCCATTACGACGTCTTCTACCTAATAAGCAGCAGATGACTAGTCATTAGAAAACAGATCCATGAATCGAAAGTTATTTTGCTTTAGCTATGATATTTTCCAGTACCATATCCAACCGACAGTTATACTAAAGATTTGTCAATAACTTGTTCCTCTGCCGTAAATGCGGTGGCATTCGTCATCTCAATCCCGACGAAGGTCAACAAGGTGAGCATAAAGTAAGTTAGAGCTCCAGAAGAAGGCGAAAGATAGCCGCAGTTGTCATCAGTTAAACCAATCAGAACATAATTAACGTATCACATCTCAACGAAAACAAGATCAGACGGCCGAAACAGTTCCACTTAACTCTATGAGTGCCGGGCGGAATAAAATTGCTTAATTCCACGGCCACAATTTATTTACCGACGGAGTTTTCAGTCGATTCATTTTTTAATTGATCATGTAATGTTAAAAATTTCTAATTGTCAGAAAAACAAATTTCAAAAAACTGTCAGAAGTGTCAGATATCGCCTCCGCACCACCTTGCTAACACTTGGACGGCCTCTGCGCTAATGTTCATAATTTCCTAAAATTTTGTTTTTCACATTCCAAAAAGATTGGGGCTCTGGACAATATCTATAGCTACCAAAATCATTTAGAATTGAGTGTTGTTGATGAACGGTAGCTAACTTAAAATTCGGTAATCATTAATCAGAGCGTTGCAATACTGCCCAATGATTCACATGGTATAACCGGACTGGTAACATGTAGCCGTCTCCGACTAAGGCCGATCGATCAATCAATAATTCAAGCAAAACTGTGTTCAAACTTAAAAAACGTCATACAATCCACATATTATGACATTTATAACCATTTGGCCGTAAATTCAAACAGAGCTACCACAGTTTCGTATGTCTAAATTAGGTACGGCGCAAAAGGATCTGAAATTCACACCAGAATACAGGGAAAATTCCAGATTCAAAGTATTCAATCAACAATCAACCGGGTGAAAATTGTTTGAGATTAATCAATCCCACGGAAACGATAACATGCTCAACGAAGAATCCGCTGCGCTTCACTGCAGTAGTGCAATCAACAAATTTAAACATTCTTAAAAAGGCATAATATAGAAAAAAAACTAAAGACTTCAGGGGTGAAAAAACAACAACAAATCAAGATGGCAACCGTTACTAGGCAGCGCCACCAGTCACGCACTGTGAACGGGGAAACTTCCAAATGATGCCTAGCACTCATTGTTGAAATAATTTCACGTTTTCCCCATTTAAGCATTTTTTATTAGGCCTCGCACTGCCCGTAACTCCAGTAACCAGAGCGTTAATTCTCGTCGATTTCGGAATTACATCTTTAATAATTTTTACGAATTATTTACACAGCCTCAGACGTTGGCTTTTCTGTGATACTCTGGTGCAAATAGTAAGTCACTGCATGATAAAGAATACCCCTGTGGTGCCGGAGATATTTTTATATTTTATTTTCGAAATCACATAACGAAACCGTACAGCTTGATATCATCAGAAGGTCTTTGAGTTTTTTTCATTCATTACGATCTTACAGTACTGCACAGCTTCTTTCTTGCGCAACACATTCTAGAGAGAAATTAGAGGGGATAATTTGTATCTACGAGTCCTCACCTGGTTACCCGTGGCCGGAGTGAGTCTGAGTCTGTCTTCGTACGTCAATGGGGGGAGCCCTTCCAGCTCGACTTCCTCCAAAACGGCTTCCGCTCGAAGTTGAATGAAGATATCCGGACTGATGTTTTCAACGCAGGAAACCTCGAGGTACTTTCGAAAACGCCCTGCTAATGTTGGAGCAAACTTGATGTTAATAGTGCGTTCCTCCCTAGGGCCGAACGTCACTTCTCGTGGCGCTAGCGGACCATCCCCACTGTCAGGGATCAACTCGAAGACATGATCGGCGTTTCGAATACGAAAAGTCACCGCCAACGGCATAACTGTGTCGTTGAAAATCCGCACGGGAAGGGTTTGTTGTTTGCCAACAGCCGTTTTCTGATAGTAGAGGCACAACTGACCTAGAGAGAACAAAACGAGAATAATAAATCCATCCCCAAAAACGCTATCCGAAATACGGTTACAATCGACAACGGTTACATTTAATGTCTAATACCGTTCCATATTGCGTAAAAAAGCAGTTTGTTACCCTTTTTATTTCTCTGAAGTAAAAAAGTGACCAAACAGACTACCAGTTATGACATAAGTTTAATTGGGTTTTAGAAGTTTTTCAAGAGTAAGTTTGAAAAGTCGGGAAATGGAGAACATCTTGTCGATTCAAACAGTTTTGTTAAGCAGAGTTTAAAAATACTTGTAGTGTTGATAAAGGACGAGTACAGTGCCAATTGATTACTGGTCAGTCGTTTTGGTAATCTTTCTCACTTTGAATTTTATTTTAATAGTTTTTAGAAGTCCCTGTTAGCGCAGTGGTATGAGCTCTGCCTCGTATAAGGAGGGTGACTGCTCAATTCCCGGACAATTATTTTTCACTTTTTCCTCACCCCTAAAGCCGGTCGATCATGCAAAATGATACCAAATTAGTTTGTGATCAGGATGGAGCATTTGGACAAGACTGATCATTGGTCAATCAAGTGCGACTCAGTCCATAATTGTAGCTGTTTTTGCATCCAATTTTGGGATGCAATTATGGATTAATTTTGGTTTGGACAGAAATATATCACCAAATTGTAACGTACTGTGGTGTCATTTCGAGAACCATAAAATTTCAATTAAGGTTTGAATTAATGTTATTTTTTTCGCCAGGAAACTAATACCAGTAAACTTCTTCGGCAACTAAAATTTGCTATTAAGTAAGTGAAACAGTTGCTCGATCTTTTGTAGACAGACCTTTACGATCTTTGAGGACCGGTGGCAGGATTCGCAAATTGGGTAAAATCGCTTCAGCCAGAATTTCAAAGTTGAAGCTGCTGCCTCGTGAGGGGGAAATGGGTTGTGTCTCAATCATTATCTCAAAATTGGCTTGATACTTGATAGCCAACGTGGGACTAAAGAGGATCACCACGTGGGCGAATTGGTGTGGCTCGATCACGACCGCGGAACTCTCGATGATGGCGAAGCCTTCCGTGGTTGATTTTGCAACGGCTTTTCCCGCCAATGCCACGGGCGGTTTGATTGATATGGCAACAGGGCATTGAATGTTGGTTGGATTGGTCAGTTTCAAACGGATTTTCCGTTTCATTCCCACGAAGGTGTGCTGCACGTAGAACTGTCGGCGTTTTGGGACGTAAGCCGAACGGTCCAACAGCCATGACTCCAGTGCCACGTCAGTGACAGCGATTTCAGGAGGGATAATCATGTGTTCAGCGAAGATGCCATCTATGTTGCGGACGTCAATGGTTGGAACGGCAATTTCCCCCGAAAAGGTGTAGATGATGCCTAGAAGGTTACCAAACAAAACAAACGGTTAGATTATCAGTCAACTAGAACTCTGCAATATCAAATAGACCTCAACCAATAATTATTCATTGAGAAAATGAAGTTAAGGCACTGAAATTAGGCATGAACCAAACGAAAATTATTAAAATTTTTAGTCGCTAATGTTTTGTTTTAGTATTATTTTACTAGCAATTCCAGCCACTAAAAATATAGAATTGTGAACAAATAAAATAAATTTGTAGGCTTGTTAATTTCGACTTAATTATATTAAATGACTTTGTCACTAGCTATTAGCTATACTAACTCTACTAAAATAGTCAGTTAATTTTATTTTTGTTTTTATAAATTAGTCTTTGTCAATTTTGTTCAACAATAGATTACAATTGCCAAAAATATTGTCTCAAGATTCAGAAAAAGTATACCTTTTTACGTTCGAAAATCATTAATGACTGGTATTTTATAACAAAGGATTGATTGTTAAATGAAAGTTTACGTTTAGTTTTGGCTTGCTTGGTTCGGTATTAAAATTCTTAACGATACCGTTGGGATACTTTGTCGGGTCGCGGTCAGTTATCTCCACGCTATGAGTCTCTTCGTGTGTTCCAATGACGTCGGAGCCAAATTCCACTGTGATTTGGACAACGTCCCCGACTTTTACCACCCCAGTGAGAGGTCGGATGACAAATGGCACGCCTTGGAGGCCGGCATTGACACTAGAATTGTCGGTCTTGCGACTGGTGTGGGTGTTCGAGATAGAAGCGTTCCCCACTGGGCTGTAGTCTTTTCCGCCGTCTTGGTTGCCTTTTTTGCTTGCTGGAGGGACATTCGGTCTGTAGAAAACTAACCATCAGGGAATGAATACAAATACAACCTACCAGCATTGCCTCCTCCGGGCATCCGGGCAAGTCGAACAATTCGGAATTCACCGAACGTTTAAGAGTAGTAGCGTGGTAAACGAGCACCGAGAAGAATTTTGTTCTTGTAAAGGCGCAGTAAATTAAAGTACGCTAAGACTATTATTAGGACTTCACACTACAATTCGATAAAAATACAGAATGAGAGTGCTCCGTGTGTATTAAATGAATTTTTGCCAAAACTGAACTTCAAACTGAACGTCAGTGACACTTTTTTTATCCATTATTTATTGCTCTTTTTGTATTCGAAAGATTTCAAGATTCTTTTGAGATTTCATTAAGAATAATGAGAGTTGATAGTTAAGGTCTGCGGGCGGAGCTATCTATATGAATGAAGAACAACAATATATAACGTATGTCACATATAAATCAAAGGTTTAGTAATTGCACAATAAAATATAATTTAAATAAACCAGCATGATAGAAAACATTTTCAGGTTATTTTATCACTCAGCATTATGGTTTCTTGTGTGCATTAATCAGCAGTCGTCAGTATTAGGGTTTTGGGTATTATTGTTTTTCTAATACGAGACAGATGTTCGTTTCGATATGGTGTAATAAAGTGTTATGATATCATATGAAGCTTTCTACACTATATCCAGCTATCTGTTCTACCGGATTCTTTATTCCACTTTATCGAGTTCAACACAGCGTTTTCTAATAAAATTTAATATCAGTTTCTTCTTACTTTTGTGGGATATCGGCCGGATGTGAATTTGACGAAATCTTTTTGATGACAAACACAATTTCATAATCCCCAACATTTTGTAGCGTCACGAGCCTCGTCCTCTTCTGCACCGGAAGCGTGCTTGGGAATCGTACCTCCCCAACTGGCGGAGTCAACACAAACTTTGAATACTTTGCAGCGATGTTGGTTTTAATGGGAATTTCCGCCACTCTCATGTTAGCCCTTGCAGGGTCCAACACGAGGCATCGCACAATCTTTTCTTGCTTCAGCTCGATCTCGAATGACGGTTTGCAGACGACGTTGACGGTGATGGGCCGATCCGCGGATGTTAGCGTCCCACTGGACGGTTGGAAATCAAGGAGGCTTTTTATTTTCTCTGCTTGGTAATGACCGTTGGTGGAAATGTTGTCGTACACTGCGACAAGCTGGAAGCCGCAGTCGCTCCTACTTTTATTGCGGATGGTCATCTGCCGCATGACTTCATCATTGACTTTGGATATGCCGAAATCGAGCGCGGAGTCCAGAACTTTGGGAAATGTGATGTCCAAGACCAGGTCGTAACTTTCGCCAGAGATCGTGAAGTTTTCAGTCTAGGGAATGAATGTTGGTTTATTAAACGCGAATATATTGAAATTACAGAAACAGATCACATAGATAGATCAGTCCTGTAAAATTGTTCAAGGTTACTGTATTATTTATGTAGTCAAAAATGTTTGGATAGTCAGAACAGTTACAGTATATTGATCTAATTACATGTTCTACCGGGGCGGGGGGGGGGGTTCGAAAACTGCCGGCCAGTTTGATTCCAAGAGTTCTTTCTTTATTCTCGATCTACTTCAAAAGCAACAATCCAAAACGTTTTCAAAAACTAAATCAGCTGAATCGACAAGCATGGATAGGAAGCCGAACTTCCAGCCTATGCTCATTCGACCAATGTCCGCAAAACATGATCTAGCCAATAAATTCAGGAAAGAACGGCGGCTTTCTAGATTGTCGCATATGAAGTTCGTTGTTAAAATAAAAGTAGGATGAAATCATGATTCTCAGAAAAATAAATGACGGACCGCGATTATGAAATGGATCATCCAGCAATACTATTATACTCTGTTGGATCACGCCCAATAAGTCCTCATATCCAATCATTACAGCTATTTGACTCACTAGTACCTTGCTTAGTTAGTATGTCTATCTACCCTATTCTGCTGCTACATTTAACTACTTGTATGTAATTCTGATGTGTGTGCTATTTACCATCATTTTTATAGTTAAAATTTTACCATATAATCATGTGTTTTATTAGTTCTAGTTCTAGAAGCAGTTGTACTTTCTCTTTCTTTTCTCTCAGTTTTCTTCTCTACCTATCTTTACTTTCACTCTAAACTTGTTAACTAACCAATTTCAAGTTTGCAGACGTAACAATTCACTGCCGTAATACTAAACTACCCGATTTCGATCAACTAGCCGCTCGTGGTAGAAAAGTAGCTCTCACTCGATCAACCGTACATCTGGTAGTGGGTGTAACTAAGGTTTACAGAAGCAAATATTTAGACTACAATAGAAAAAAAAGAATGAAGGAAAGAAAGAAAGAAAGAAAGAAAGAAAGAAAGAAAGAAAGAAAGAAAGAAAGAAAGAAAGAAAGAAAGAAAGAAAGAAAAGAAGATGTTTTATTGATAAAATTAAATTAAATTTTATACTCGTAAAATGTGATTATATCTTTGGGCTTTTGGTTTCAACAGTCGGCAGTTGTTAGTAGAGCCCTGCAAACCGCACCGCAGCTCGCCCGGCGCGGTTTCCATCTTTGCGGTTGCGATTTAACTTCTCAAATCCGCCGCTACCCGCTTTTGCCGCTTTTCTGATACATATTTAGGCATTGCAATTGATCAATTCTCCACTATCTCACAGAGGCAAGCGCAATAGTCATCTGATTTGTTTACGTATTGAAAAGCGCGTTTATGCGGTGTACAGACTTTAAAATGGAACAGCATTTCAACTCGCTTGATGTTCTGATTTCGAACCAAAATATTTGTGGGCTTGTTTTTGGTACTGTTTAACACTTTACCAATGCACGTCTTTTCGCAGAAATTCTGCTCCCTGAATACATCTGACGAATAGTTTTTGAATATTCTTAAAATGTCCTCCAATGTAATTGAAGAACAATCGGCTGTTTCTGTTGTAAAATTTGAACAATCGTGATACATTTTAGTAAGTTCAAAAATTGGCGGTGTGGTTTGGGTTTAAGAGTGCCAGCCCGCGGGTTACGGCGGTGCGGTTCAATTTTTTCTAACCGCGCAGGGCTCTAGTGAGGGAAAATTTTAAATTTGTCTTGAAAATGTTCTCAAGTACGTCTCAATACCTGGATTGGTGGCATGTCCGGATCTTCGGAGCTGAACTCGATTCGAAGCGGTTTTTTCACGTGAACGACCGGTTTCTCCGTCGTCGAGATAAACTTCACCGGAATCAACTGAATCTCCGACGAGGCCTTCAACGTTCCCTCGCGTGATTCGAATATGAATTCCGGCGGCAACTGGTCAATGCCCAACAGCCTCCACCGAATCGGAAGCAGCGCACTTTTATTCCGCACTTCAATGTTCCCCGCACTGATCTCACGAATGGGAACCTTTTCGATGAAGACATTCTTCGTTAACACTTCAGCCTGTGGTTTAACCGATAGGGCTGACAGAACGATGGTCGTTGGGATGGGATTGTATTCGGTGAAGGCCAAAATAGTGTCCTCACATCGACCAGATGCGTTAGGATGGGCGTAGAACTTGAAGGTCTGTTCGGCCTTGCTGTG
This sequence comes from Hypsibius dujardini, assembly GCA_001579985.1. Taxonomy (NCBI): domain Eukaryota; kingdom Metazoa; phylum Tardigrada; class Eutardigrada; order Parachela; family Hypsibiidae; genus Hypsibius; species Hypsibius dujardini. Next base: position 29,547 of record LRSR01007559.1, read on the forward strand.
CAAGAAGCAGCGATCGGGAACGATGCTGAAATCGGTAGGTGAGATACTCTTGTCTTTTGGATTGGTGCCTTGGTGTTTAGCGATGTTGAAATGGACGTTGAGGTTAAGTTTGTAGTGATTTTTTAGTGTGAAGGAATAGACGTTCTGGGGACATTTGTCAGCCAAGATGTCTACCTGCGTAAAACAAGTGAAAACTTTGGAGGTACAATTTACTGCTTTTTTTGAAAATAATGTAGTCGTCCATCCAACTTATTCATTTCAGGAATTGTTCAATTTAAGAAAATTATATAAATACATTGTGTTTAATTTATTAAGTATTTAACTATTTTTGTGTATTCAGATACTGGACCTTGTGGAAGAAAACTGGGCAATATATCAAGGTCAAATCTATCGTATTGCATTTTTAGCAAATATTCTGGGATAGTAATAGTGAGCACTATCAACTTGCATCCCTATCTCGTTTAACAAGTAGAAATATAGATTGTAAACAAATAAGTACCGAAAACTTAAAAAATACGTAACACATTTTCTGATGGGTTTTCTCTGAAACTGCGTGGAAGTTCTGATTTATACTGAATTTGCGAGCAATTTTCCAAGAATGTTCACCTTCTTTTTCCCAGATAGAAGTGGACCGAAATAGAGCTTCTTATCACCTTCCACGTACACCGGAGCTAAACGGTCTTCCACAATCTGTTCCACCCAAATCGACGGCGGAAAAATCCGTGCCAAATTGGCAAACAAATTTGTATACTGGCAGATCCCCTTAACTGACACCTTGAAATCTGCTTCCGGGTAATCCACCACTTGAAAAGTGTAATTCTGATGGTACTTGCCCTCCTCGTCCGATTGGAACAACAACCGTAATGTCATCTCGTTATGCGGCAGCAGTGCCCATCGGAAAAAGGTAATCGGCTTGGTTCGTGACTCGCTCTGCGACTTGGCTCGATTAAAGGATGGATAAACAAGCGAAAGATCAACCGGCACAGCCTGCTTCTCTTCTTTGGCGGAGGTTCCGTGACTGATGTCACGGGGCATTGCTGAACCAATTATCCGCTGTTTCACAGCGCTCTTCGCCGTCTTTGTTCGGTCCTGGATAATAAGAGACCAGTTACCAATCAGCATGCAAGAAAAACACTAATTTCTTGCAAGAAACGAAAATGAAATCTGAAATGACCCGATTCTTTTTCTCCTGGTATAGCGATTAGATTTTTATTGAATAAATGATGTAACAAATAGATAATAATAATTCCGTTTAAAAAGTCCTGTGGTTCAATCGCAAAAAAAACGGACGTTCGCAACGCATTGTCACATTTAGCACATTACTTGAAAAAAAAATCAAACTGGACATGAAAGGACTTGAATTTTTTTTACCACGAGGTTAAGGAAAACCATCTCAAATATGTTTTTAAATAGATCAGAAAAAAGAATGTGGAAGATTATATTTCGGTTGAATCAGGCTGACTTGGATAGATGGTCATCTTGATTGGAGTTGGAAACACAGTTCCCTTCTTGTGATTTCCCCTTATAATTTCCCTCCACTTATTCTTTCTTGTAGAGATGAACCTGCTTAGGGCATATTGTATTGATAAATTGGTCCGAGGTAAATTAACTACGACGCGTAGAAAGAGCAGTGAAAGTCTTGAATCGGGATATATTTTCTTCACTGCTCAAAACCCCGCCTGTTGTACCTATAAATTAAAATTCTTCTTTTTGCGGCGGAAGTTTTTTTAACATTCTTTCATTATTATGTAAATTTACGGTATACGCCCTGCTTTTTTAAGCGTTTTAAAAAATGAAAAAGCTTCAGCCACAATGGAGAATTTTAAATCATAAGAGGGAGAGGTACAAAGTTCGGTTACATTGAGCTTTAGGGCCACTAATCAAATTTTAAGTTTGAACATGATTCTTAGTAAATCTAATGATTCTGAGTCGATTGGCATCAGCCGAATTTCGATCCGAAATTAGGGGGCGGAGTTACGGGGGTTTGAAGTATTTAGACAATTAATCAATCACCACTGGCGATGGGTTTTGAATGGCATCACTGATTCAGATTCCCATGAGTGATGGGGCGCCGAGTGTGGATGAGCGAGCGAGCCCTCGCTCGGTGACCCATTACTTATGGGTATAAGGCCATAAGAAAATGGCGGCACTGATACCACTACTCAATCGATCGATCAAGCATCGGTTTGCCTAAACGACTGTGAGCCTACCCACTGACCTGAGCGCGAGCGAGCGAAGCGAGCTGCCGCGAAGGGGATGGGTTTCAATGGTCACATCTGTAGATGGGTTTTTTTATGGGTTTTGAATGGCACCACTGGCGATGGGTTATGAATGGCATCTCTGATTCAGATTCCCATGAGTGATGGGGCGCCGAGCCCTCGCGCGGTGATCTATCACTCATGGGTTTAAGGCCATAAGAAAATGGTTGCGTTGATTCTGCTTCCCAGTGAATCAATCAAGCAATCGATCCACCTTTCGACTGGGGCAAACGAGCAATCAAAACGTTTTAGCTCCTCCCCCTGATTTGTTATCGAAATTCTGCTGATGCCATTCGATTCAAAATCATCGAGTTGACTAGGCTTGATAGCCACAACTCAAATTTGATTAGTGGCCCTAAAGCTCAATTTTACCCAAAGTTCACATGACCACAAACCACCTCTTCCGTTTTTGACATTTTTTTCTTCTGCCCCTTTTGGAATCATCGGATTTGTTTTTCAAATAAACCAGTGGGGATGGTGTTAAATATAATTTAGCAAATGAGCAACAATGTGGAATTACCAAGAAGAAAAACGGATGTTCAATCATTCCAGAATGCCCCTCGTAAATGTATTTTGCGTCGGAGGCGGAATAAGCGCCAAATTATCAATCATTTCGCTAAATGACGTCTTACAATTTTTACTACGCAAAGTTCAATAAAAAAACCATTCAATTTGCTTTAAATTCCGACAGCAGCTAATTTTGTTCCATCCCAAGGAATTCTTTTTAGTGAAATTCTAGAACACAGGAATTATCCATCGTTTCTCCAACTTATAAATTTACTCAAGTCGAGACAAATGTACTGAAGGAGCGCATTGTTTTTCATAGTTAAGACATGATTCAAGTCAACAATAGTTAGGAAGATAGTCATGTTGATCTTAATTGAGGTTCCTTGCAATAAAATCTCGTTTTACCTGTTTCAACTCCAGTCTATTGAATTTCTCAGCGTTCTCCTTTGCACTGGTCACTCTCTCCGGCGTGATCATTGGTGAGGCTATCACGTGGGTCGAGGGATGAGCCACTAACAGCGGCGGTGGAATAACTGCCGTTTGAGGCGTGTCATCCAGCCCCATAACAAAGCGAAAATGCGTCTCAATGAGCTCGTCATCGATCGGTGTGATGGGCGGAGGACGTGTTCGCATGACAAAGGTCTCTGGGGGTGGGATGGGCACCCTGATTTGGGTGGCCTCCTCAATTAACACATAGTTCGGAAGGTGGACCCAACGACCGGTGTTGGTCTTGAAATTGATGAGGCGATCATCGTGAATTTTCGTGCCTTTTCGCATAATCAGGCAGTGCTTCACGCCGAAAGATCTTCGCTTTCGGCAGCGAACTCTTGCGCGTTCGATGGCCGCTTTGTCACGGGCTGCTCGCTCGGCGTCCGAAACTTCTTTCGGTTTGCTCTTGGCATCCTTTGATTTGGCTGTGCGTTTCTTCGTTGCAGCTGGAAGTTGATCCTTCTGCGTCTCCGATCTAGGGTTGTTGAAACATAGATTACACAAACTGGAGATCGCTTGGGCTTTTGAGTTTAAAACAAATTAGTTATTTAACATTATGAAAATAAGGGTGGACATGTAATAATCTAACTTGCATTCAAACTCGAACAGTCACCTAATACTCCAATAGAATATTAGATTTTCAATCCATCTCTGTACGTCAATGTTTAAATAGACACGTACTTCGTACCGGGAATGCTATATAAATAAAAGGAAAATTATTTTAAACTTTGATTTAAACCGTTTAATATGTGGGGCAATGTAAAATCAGCACAAATGCGTGTAACGAATGAATGATATGTAGCATTTATTACGTAGGAGTAATTCATAATATATTTAATGTGCAATCTGTGTTAAAATCAAATCAAAAATTTATTTTTAAATTTCGAATGAAATAACTTATTTTATTATCACTGTGCCGACCAACCTTAGGACCCGTCGCGGTTCCTGCTTCATAGAACCCGTCCATTTGGTCATAATGGTGGTGTACTCTTTCAGAGTGGAGTAAAAATGTTTATGCCGACGGTAGATGTCCGTGCGGTAAATCCCGGAAATGCTGCCGTCCTTTTTAATTTTTGGAAGAATCTCCCATGAGTCGCGTTTAGGTTTGTCTACTTTACCTTCTTTACCGCCGGCTTGCGCATTGGAGGGAACTTTGCCTTTGTTTTTGACTACGGACACGCGTGCGCTGACTGTGGAGCGTGCCATGGATTTGAGAGCACCGGGTAGGCTGATGGTGTCAGTGGAGTCGTGTCCGTCCGAGCGAGTGGACGGTTTTTTGTTGAGGAGCCCGTCGGGATTGTCCGCGATGGTGACTAGTTTTTGTGTTGAGGAGGCACCTTTGGCTATCCTCGTCATCTGAAACGGCCGAGTTGTGAGATTAAGACAAAGAAATATTCCCAGGGGAGATTAACGGGCAGACAGACGGATCAGCAGACGGAGTGACGGCAAGGCGGCAGAAGTGAAGACAAAACAATGGCAGAGGAAACATGGGAAAAGGACAGTATGTGCAAGTGGAGAGATGGCGAAACGGAGAGGTGTTGCAACGAGCAGACGCAGTATAATGAAAAAGTAAAATAGAGGAACTCTAAGGTGAAAAGACGGAGGGGGCAGTCAGACGGAAGACAAAAAAATTAGAATTCGGGGAGGTGGCAAAATGTTATGACAGGCGGACGAAGAAACTGATGACAACGAGGCAAACAACAAATAGAAAAAGGATGTATTCATTTAAGAATGAATAGCGAGCCGCAGGGACGGATTGACGAAAATGGATGCTGCAATACATTGCCATTGAAAACGAACAGTCGAATGGTAGTGGCGGATTGACCGTTGAGTCGACCAGGCCGCTGCCCCCCTCAGCGTCCAAAGTGACTTTGCCCCCTCGGCGGGGGGGGGGAGGCAAATATTTCTAGACTTTTTTAAAGTCTCCCCATCGGCCCGCGGGGGGGGGAAGTTTTTGCCAGCAGGCTTGCCTTCCCCTTTGGGCCGACCTCAATCTGTCATTGGACGGGAGACGAGAAGAAGAAGCGATAACAAAGAGAAAAACGCCGGAGATGCGAGGAGACGGATAATCTGAACGACGAAAAATTGTACATACGAACAGAAGAAGCTGGGAGATGGAGAGACGCACAGATGTGACCACAAGATAGCGTTAATCAACGTAAAACTTTTTACTGAATGCTAGCAATCGAGGGTGGTCAAAGTTGGAGCTAATTTTAGGCACAGTGTGCCACTGCTTTCTTGATTGCTTGATTTCTTGATTAAGTGTCTGCCAAAAACGAAAACCGTCATCAAAGCTCGCGATGCTGCGAAGCTCCAAGCGGTTCTTCCTTATACTTGAGATATTTTCGATTACTCAGCCCTGATAAATGGGGGGGGGGGCTTTTGGCAGGCCAGGCAGGCGGAAATATCTCTTCTTGTTTAAAATGCTCCTGCATCATTTGGAGACATGTATGCTCGCATTGTCTGGCTGGAATACTTTTTTCTGTTTTTAGCTTCCAGGCGAAACTAAATTTGTTTACTACGATCGTTTGTATTAAAAGTCCCTTTGTTTACTTTCTTTTTCGTTTTTTTGGCAGATACTTAATCAAGAAATCAAGCGATGAGAAAAGCATTACACCCTGTACCTAAAATTGGCTCAAATCTTGACCACCCCATTTGCTGGCACGCAGTAAAAAGTTAGTTTTAACTTGGTTAGCGCGATCTTGTTTCCACGTGTGTAGAAAGGAACATCCGGACGTCGAGCAGATGGTGAAACTAAATTATTGTGTGAGGCAAAAATAAACATGCAGACGGCAGGCGAAACAAAGAGCCGAATTGATGGACAGATGAATGACGAAGAAGGTAAACAGATAGTCGCACTCTGACCGGTTTACCTGTAACGAGGTTCCATGGACCTCCGGAACCGGGGCTACTTCCAGCTTCGGTGGCAACCTAGCCCGCTTTTTCAATAACCTCATCGCTGTAATATATTCCGAAATCGTGGCATCTACAGTCTTCCTCGCCGTCCGTCGCATGTTCCGGTACTGGGTCTCCGTGAGTTTCCTCAGCTCCGCCATGCGCCGTATTATCTTCGCATAGGAATCGTTTCGCCTTCGCGTTTGTTGCCGTTGCCGCCGTTTCCGGTAGTCGCGAAAGGTATTGCACAACACGATGGAGTAAATTCGTTTTCTATTCTCAAGGGCAGTCAGAAGGATTCTTGCTGCTGACGGAAAAGATTCTACAAAGTCGCTTCTCATCCCATCGAAGATTACGCCCCGCCGACAGTCCTGTTTATATAACCTCGCGCTAATTAAATGACTCATCATGTCTTCCGGGACGAGGCAGGTAATCAGTTCAGCCTGCTTGTCCGTCAGAAAATTAACATAGGAAAACGGTTTCGATTGGAATGCCAGTTCAGGGTCGCGGTCACGTGGGGCGTTGGGATCGTTCGGTATGCCACCAGCGCCCTGACCTTTGCTATGAGACGGAGGTTTGACAGGCTTTGCGACCTGTTTCATGGTGGGGACCTTGGGTTTTTCGCGGATTTTTCCGTCTTGATCCGGCGGGGTCTGAAGGCTACGGGCTGCGCCTGGGCCGTAAGACGGTTGCTGTGCTGGTGGGACAGGGTTCTGAATGTAGTTGAGGACGCGGTGATGAATACGATCGGTTGGTGTCTGAATGGCTTCCATGATAATTTTGTCGATGGTGAGGACAGGAAGTCGGTAGTGTTTGCCGAATGCCCTGGCTAGAGTGCTCTTGCCGCATGAAGGTGGGCCATGGATGAGGAAAACAACCCCTGATTAAACAAATTATTTGGCTAGTTTTCCATAAAATAATTGTTCTTCTTCATTATGAAAGAAGAATCAATTGATCATCTTTTCAACGACTTAGATAATTACTAATAAGGGAGAAAACGAATATCAAACGCTTCGTATTGTTAAAAATGACTTTGCATTTTGCCATAAAACAGATTTGGTACGCGTGTTGGAGTTGCGTTTCGAGAGATTGCTATGGAAAAATGTATAGCTAGTTGTTTCTGGCTTTGAACAAATTCTCATTTGATGCTGTCGATAATTGTTTTACACGGACAAAGCGTTTGCGTCCGCCGGCATGTGCGGATAATTCAAGTCAACCTATTGCCAGTAATATCGGATTACTGATTACCATATTTCTATAGATTCTTCACGTGTCTAAATGTATGTTTTAAATTTAACATATCTCGCAGTTACCGTTTTTGCCTTTACAGCGCCCTGCAACAAACTGACCTTTTTTGAATTGTTCCTTTCGGGTGTCCACAGACATATTCATGCCACGACTCGCCGTAATAGCCCTCCTCAACGGAGTCTGCATCACATCCCGCAGCGCCCTATACATTTCCCGCTTCGTTGCAAACCTCTTCTTATACTGACTTTGCAGCGTTCCCATCGGAAACCGCTCTCTCAAATGCGGCGGCAGTTCATCTTCGTTCAACAAATTCGACTTGACGTTTGACACATCCACCGGCGTGCCAGGGTCACTACTGGGCGTGTCCGGACGGGGACCCATTTGCGGAGACAGCACACGCTCATGTTCAAACTGGGACGAGGACGGATTCACTGGAGGCGGACTAATGGCGTAGTGGTTCTTATAAAATTCTACCACAGTGTCCGGAATCGTTCCCCCGATTTTCCTCACAGGAAATCGCACTTGTTTTTCGCAATCGAATTCTTCAATGTGCGAGATGATTTCGTCTTCATAAACGTGCTGTTTATCAAGTTCCTTACAAAAGAATTCCACCGGAAACGGGCAAGGGTTATAGATTGTTAACGTCTTCTCTTGTCCCGCCACGAACGGAAGAACCGAATCGAACATAATCCGTGAGGCACTCAGTTCCAGACGAGGTTGAACGCCATGCCCCTTAGCCTGGAGGAGGATAAGACGTTGACTGTGGACCATCGTAATCCGCCAGGAAAAGTTGTAGTTCAGCTCGTCTGTCGGATGGAAGGTCATCTCAAGGTTGACCCTCTGGCCGGGCTGTAAAGTGGAGGAGCGCGGTGACAGCTGGAGAGAACGGTGTTGTTGGCGAAAGGCTTTCAGCTCGTTGCGCTCCTTCGGTCCGAGTTGTTTGCTCTGCTTGATGTAGTCGATGTCAAGCTCGGAGGCCGTCCACACGCAGGGTATCCGACCGGGGTTGACCAGCTGCACGGAGATTGTGCTCATGAACCCACAACGCACCGTTCCAAAATCGATGGTAGGGACCTTCAACGGTGCGGTCGACGGCGGTCCGTCTCCTGCTGCCAGGTTGAGCACTTTGCAGCCAAACACCTCTAGTGGAGGCTTATCCACCGTTTGGTCAGCTTTGGCATGACAGCAAAGACGGAGGGTAAGTCTGGGCTCTTCGATGGTCATTTTGCAATTGACGGAGAAGGTTGGACCGTTGATAATGGTAAAGAGGACGGGACACTCGGATACCCCCAGCACATAGTTTTGTGGATTGATGGTGAAGGTCACCGGCTCGACGCCCTCGGGTCGGACGAGGTTGTGGCGGTTGAAGGTGACGGCGATCTTGTCACGGAGTGGGTCGTTTGTCTGTGTGAGACGGAATGTGACCGGTTGGCTGCCGGAGTTAAGTACATGGACGGAGCAGCTGATCTTCGAGCTGCCAGGTCCGTGGAGACCGAAGTCAAGGATGTACTCCGGGAGACGGGCAAAGTCTAGGATGCCCTCGAAGGGACGGTATTCGAGATTTGAATTAAATACTGGATTCCGTTGAATATTTGATGTTTTAGCCTAAAATCATAAAACATCCTTCAAAATCACGATGGGAACCATTTTTAAAAATGCTGCAGTTTTATGTCTATCAAGTCAGGGCAATAAAACATAGATTCTAAGTATAGAACCCAACACAAAAAATATCAATAAGATCAAACCAACTTTAGAGCATTTTTTTTTACCAAACTTAAACGAACCGAATTCTCCTTTACCTTGTGTCTTGAACGTTTGGCCCAGTGTGATACCACAGCGTTGCAAACATCCTCACTCGGCTTAATCTCTCCGTTTTCATCCAGTACATTCCCACATTTCTTGGAAAAGTTACTAAGTCTGCCCTCTGTTTTGTTCCTTTTCGTTTGACACTTCTTAACCAGTTGCGGCACTCGTTGTGGCAAATCAAGCTCGACGCAGTGAAACACAGCTTGACCCAGAATATCCACCTTAACAGTCGCCTCACCTTTCACACATAGGTATATGAACTTGACAAACTTTCCCGGCTTCCCAGGGACGAAATAAACGTTAATTCGCACTACCTCTTTCGGTCGAACTTTACCGTCCAACAGATTTGTATAAACCACGTCAAAATCCGGTCGCGTCAGTTTTTCTTTCGTCAATTTCTCCACACGCTCCAGCACAAACTCAGTTGTGTACCGGCCACGATTCGTAATAGTCAAAGTCCGCTCTAACAGCATGTCATACAAACAAGAGCCAAGGTCCAGCGTTCGGGGCTTCACTTCGACGTTAACTCGAGCACACGGCGCCATGAGGTAGATATTCCGAGGTACCGGCACACCCTCACTGGAAGTGCAGATCATCTGTGCGTGGGCCGTAGTGAGGCACCAAGGATGGTATCTCACGCAGATCGAAAGACTTCCCAATGGGGGCAGGGTACCCGACCATGGTTCAACCGTGAATAAACGAGCGATAGCATCTTGATAATTTCCGTTGTCGGATGTCCCCATGTAATGAGGAACAGCAGCAGCGAGAAACTCACTGGAAGCGATTGGAATTGCACTGGTACCGCTGTAATTATCTTTCGCTCGGTAACGGCGATACGACTGGAACCAAGAATCAACAATGGACAGTTTTTCCGAGCCCACAACTGGTCCGACAGAGTATAGAATGGGGTCAAATTTCATATTGGTTTGTGTGAAAAAGGGCTTCTCTTGTAGAAGCTCCGTGTGAGTCGGTATCTTCGGCGGATTGGAAATAGAGTGCAGACTAGGATCACCAACAATAGTCCAAGTGAATTCAATCGGTCGTGTCGTTTGGTTGACCATATAGAAAAACTGTCTCGAATCTTCGTAGGGTCGACACGGTTTGAATCTCAAAGAGGTCTTGGAGATCCAAACCTGGTCATCGTCTGGAGATGGGACCACGTGGTGCTTTTCCAATCTCCGTGAATGCTTACAGTCGTGTGGCTCAACTGCTGGCTCACCCAATCCAATCACTTCAAATAATTCCACGCCCCTTCTTTCCAGAACTTCTTGCCTGCCAGAGGTCCTTCTTCTGGGGCCATTAAGATTGGTCACACTATGAGGTATTGGTATATGTCTGGGCCCTCGAAGCCGTGATTTGACGGCAGGACGGACAGATAAGGCTGTCTTCCTCTTCAAGCAGCAGCTCGGTTTTAGACGAGGGAAAACATCGCGAAGGAAGCGTTTTGAAGGAAGCGAAACGTAACGAGTTTTTAAACAATCTATGTCTGCTGATGTTGCATCATCGACCGCAGACTCCGTCACGCTGTTCACGTCGTCAGACGAGGCGTGGTGAGGCTCTATTTGTGGTTCTTCGAGTTTGTAGTCTTCAAGGAGGTGCGCGATCCAGGAAACATTCTCCTGCTTTTGCAACAGCAGCAATGTTTGATCCTGCGAAAAATGAGGATGGGGGAGATAATCATCAGGATCGTCGTCTGGTGGTTCAGTCATTCGGTAGGCATCAATAGAATGGTATTATTGAAAGAAAGCACGGTGAACATTACGACCGATTTTATGCTGAATTAGCCAAACGTCCCATCACTACAGCATGTGTTCAGTATAAGCCAAAATGTTGGCGGTAGCCAAGTAACAACGCATCAGAAAACATTTAATCGCAGTTAACATGAACTGGGTTTCTGTTCAGAAGTTTATAAGTGATAAAGTTATACCAACATGAGAATCATATGTAATGGTTGCATCTCGAAGCAGCCAATGGATGAACTTGTGTTGTTTTCCTTCTTGTAACAAGCTTGTTGCGTTAGACATGTGTTAGCTGTGTTCAGAACTAACTGAAAAGTGCGATTGAAAATCTGGCTGAATTAAACTTTGGCGGAGCTGCCCGCTGATTGGTCGGCTGATTTCAGGCAACTTTTAATTCAACTAGAAAAATAAGCTGCTATCAAGTACGAGCAGCCTACATGGGTTTCAGTCAGCTCTTAGGTCGACTGCTGGTGTTTGCATCATTATATGTGCAAGCTATTCACATTTCAGCCATCTTTAAATTTCTATTATGGTCGTTTTTCAAGAGCCCAATTCTCCAGCCTTATTCTCAATTGATAGCAAATTCAGTTTACTTTTTGTCAGTACCCATCAGGATGGGAGCCGTGGAAATGTATATTCACTAATCAGGAATCGTTTGTTTGGATGACACTTTCGCCCTCCAATCTGCTGGAATTATCTGTTGATTTCCGGACTTTGCTCTTTTATTTCTACTCCAAAGCGAAGATTAATTACATCTACATTGACCTCCTATTATTTTTGATACTCGAAAAACTAAACTGCAACCGCTTGATTCATTATTTCTAATCGGAACGTGGACTATAAAAGTTAGCGCCAATGAAGCAATCACTCGTTTGAGGTGTGTCTACTAGTTTTCCTAACGAATCAACCCATCCATCGCTTACCTATACCTTTCCGGGGAGAATAAAGAATCCGGCAATCAAGGGATCTGTGACGTATTGTAAACTACACAGTCCGCAATGAATCAATGGACTGTAACGAGCAGTGCATGAGTCTATTTCATTTAATTCGCGCTTTCCACTCAGCAATTTTTTGGCTGAAAGCGCATGGTTGGTCAACTGATATCTGAAAAAAGTGACTTTAATTCAACCAGGATTTCAGAAACACTTTTATACTAGCTTTGAATACAAATATCATATGAAAGTTCAAGAGTACGATGTCCGAGAAAATCAAATTTTAGTAACGTGAAATTATGGTCACATGGTGCCCAACCAGACGTTTTCCTTATTTACTCCTTGAAGGCCTTAGAACGGTCGGAAAAATATCGTGCTTCTTCTTCCTGCTGTTCCTCATTCTGCGCGTTCCTTAACTCGACATATTGAAAGCACAAGCAGACTTTTCTAAGCGTTCAATCAATTTCTGCTTTCAATTATAAATGGGCAAATTCTT